>CALNHX010013597.1:0-14660 GCA_940337035.1 Agriotes lineatus
CTGAGGTTCATTCGTGTTCATCAAACCTATGTGACCTTGTGTGCCTCGCCCAGACTTTTCTGACTCGCTTACGCTCGTCAGTCAAACGCGTCCGGTTTTGCCACACAAAGTATCACTTTTACTTCTAATAACATAAAGTACTATTATATGCGGCCTGTTTAGGGCTGCCAGATGTCGGGAAATAGACGGACATGATAATATGCTTACTTCGTCGTCGTGCTAACTTTATTAAGTGTAAGTGTGCGGCGCGCGCCGCCCAAAATAAATTTACTGCCCGGTTCTACAGCACCCAATAGCACCCATGTAAAACCGGTACTCTTCAATTGACAATGTCATAATTAAATTGTGTTTTAAACTACACGAATATTTGCTTCTATGTTTATCTCTTATTCAAGCAATGCATTCTATTTTCGTGTTCATGTTATATCATTGCTGTTAGGTATATACAATTTTGGCCCAATCAATATGTAGAAAACTACGAGACATTAGCAAACGACTGGTTGATAAACAATATAGTAAGTGTAATGTATTTACACCTTTTGGTTTCAATGAAACACAATTGATGTTAAAAGATAATTTATTTCAATACTAATAATAATAACGTACAACAATGAAACGTGTTCGAATAGCTTCCTCTTTCCGTTATTTTGTAAAGTTCTCACATTACCAACTTCAGTAACAGTATCTAAGAACCTTAGTTTTAAACAATTATAGATTCAACACTACAGTAAATCATTGGGATTCGTTCTTCACGGCAGCAATTAAAAAGAACTTGTTATCCAAGCCAATTTTCTGGAAAGCTTTATTCCTTTCTCAAGACAACTACAATAAGTTGAAGAGAATTACAGTAAAAACAATGTGCTTTACTTACAAAAAATTGAGGTTAGTACTTTAGAATTGGCAACAAAGAACATAGACAGACATATCTTGTTTGGTACCGGGTGTTTTTTAAAATGAATTACATCTAATATGCTTTGAATTTCCCATGATGCAGTCTAAAATTTTACTTGAAATTGGCAAGACTGTAAGTCTATGTCAAATTCGAGGTTAGCAGGTTAGGTTTTGGGTCAGTTTTGACACAAAGTGACACAAAACCTAACCTACTTAACTCGAATTTGACATAGACTTACAGTCTTGCCAATTTCAAGTAAAATTTTAGACTGCATTATGGGAAATTCAAAGCATACTAGATGTAATTCATTTTAAGACACCCGGTACTTCAAGTTAAAGATTAAAAAACAATACTTAAAGTAGTCCAGTTTACTTGATTTGGCAATTACAGATTTAAAAATTTTTAAAATATTTATCTATAGTTACTTACTTAATCCTAGAACCTTTCTACCCTTGCTGATGTAAGGTCTATCTATGGTTACAATCCTAAAATTAGTCATTAGGGCTGGTTTTATACTTTCGAGAATTATTGCCAAATTTTTAGCGAGAATTACCATAGTAATTTTCACTACAAAAACTGCTTTCATATTGCAATACTACAGTATTACATGTCCATACATTTATTGTATATTTTACTCTGTTGCGCACGCGTAGACGCTACAAATGTTGACGTTTGGTCAACTTTGAAATCAGCTGTTTTGCCCACTTAACTCGTCAGGACGCTCGTGCTAATTTGTGACGTATTGACCCGCGCGGGGTAAAATTTACCTCGTAACATATCAATGAAAATTGCTGTGTAAAGAAATTAATATTGCACTATGTAGTAGTAAAACATATTAATGGATCATTAAGAGCAAAATAATAATATTATATATATTAAAACGCCTTTTTACTTCGACACGAAGTGTACGAAGTATTGAAATTCCCTCATATCGAAAACCACTCTGAGTCAAATATCTCTAAAATTTGAGCCAACCGACTAATGAACCCACTATATCAAATCTCCGTCTCGACGGTGCGGATCTTTTGGTGAAGATTCCAGGCCACTAGATCCCTCCCCCGTATTGAGGGGTGCCTAAACGTGCTCTGCGGGGTATGTATGTTCGTATGTGTACACGATTCCGGTCGCCAGGAACCTTCCTGAAGTCTTGGATCGTTTTCATACGATAGGTCCTCCGAAAATGAAGGCAACATCAACTTTTGAGGTATGGTCGTCGGCAAACAAATTTTTTTTTGTTTTTTTTTGTTTTTTTTTGTTTTTTGATAAATAACTGGTTCATAGCATTTCATTGTATTAGCGAAACGGAGTTATGCTGAGTATCAAAGTATTCTTGGAAAACACGGAAGGGCGCTTTTCTTGGGTGGGGGGTACCGTATATTTATTTCTTAAAATTCACACATTTTCATCTATTTCTGAATCATCACTTGACGGTACATGATCTTCAGTGTGTGACATTTCATCTACAATCTTTTCCAAATCGGCTTCTGCCAGAGGTTGTTTAAATGGCCATTTCGAAGTAAAAGAACGTGATTCCATTATTTCTAATTATTCACTTTTCACAACTTTTAAAGTCGACGCGCGTGTGGGTAAAATTTAACCCATAATGTATTATGCCATTACAGCTAGATTGTAACTGATATCAAAAGCATAAATACGATGCATTTGTACTTTGGAGAGTGTACTCGAGAGGTACCTAGGAGCGGAAGCGTGTGCAAAAAAGATTTTAGATTTTATTAAGTTTTTTTTCAGCGCTGGGGTATTTTTTACCCACGCGCGCGTCCTAACGGGTTAACCTTGTAACGGCCCGCCTTTATTTAGGAATACTTTAATTGGCCTTACTGCCTCGGATATGCTCAAGTCGGAGAATACGTTCAAATTGCTCGGATATATCATAGATCAATAAATAACACAGGATAAGTAGTGAAAATAAAATATACTGTTTTTAACTATCTACATTGAATGCGAACTTAATAGAACACATTGTATATTACGGACAGGGGGGTAGTTGCGTCAACGGGGGGTTGCTCGGGCTCGCCAGCGGCGCCGCAATCCAAACTGTCCAGGTGAAGGACAAGCACGTCGAATACGCCTTCGATGCGCGCGTCGGTGTCCCCGAAGATGTCGCGGAGTCGGCTGTCCGCGCAGCGGCCTCTTATCGGTCAGAGGAGGTCGTTGGTCGCATGCACCAGGTGATATTTGTTTACAATGGCTAGCTGCTGCGAACACTTCGGATTAGAAATGGTATTTCAAGAACATACCTGCTGGCGTAGGAAGCTGCAGGAGTTTGCGTTCGGTGAGCCAAACTGAACCGGGGGCCGCTAGACGGTTTGTCGGCTTTCGCGGCTCGAAACTATGCAGCAGCCGGGCTCTCGGGAAATTCGCTGTTCAAGCGAATTTGCGGCTTCGACTGGATTGCGGCGGTGCGGAGATCCTTTTCGGAGGGCTTCAGGAATGCTCATAGGATGCTGGCGGTGACTTTTACCGGCAGGTCCCTTATCGCATAATCTCTGTATGCGTCCAGCCTGGCGGTGGCAGGCTGTTGATGACTTCCTGGTGCCTCACAATTCGGGCGAGTTAATACGGTTGAAATACGGCTTTCGAGAACGCAAATGGAATGCGCCCTCGGAACTCGGATGATCGCGGACGGGACGGCGGCGGTGATCTCGTTCAGCGGATTACAGGAATGTTAGTCACAAATTCCGCTGTTTCGGCCTTTAACTAACAGCGGTTCGGTTACACGGGATACGGGGAACACTAATTAGTAGCCACGGTTTCGGCTTTTAAATTAATGACGGTTCGGGAACGGGTTTGATAAGGATCTCTAGGTTATCGGGGCGTTCTTGCAGGAAGACAGTGACCATACCAAACCCGCAAGAACTCTTATTTAGGCGATTTCTCCCTTGCTAAGACAGTAACCATACCAAAGCAAGGGAGTGATCGCTCCGGGTGGATCAGGAGGAGTTTAGGAGAGTACTCGGGAATAGAATCTGTCTTGGAGCTGTCGGGTGTTCCTTTTTATACGTTTCAGCGGCTCCTTGTCGGCGCCTGTGCTCCCCACTTAGATAGCGGGGGAAACACTCCTGCGCGCAAACGTGGCTTCCTGCGCATCGGCTACCGGCCCGCGCTATCGCTTCTTAGCGCGGTCTTGAGATACAAATGTTTGATAAGGCGGCGAATTAAATTCCCAATACGTTCCAAGTATCTTTAGAATTTAGATTCACAAGCGAAACGTTACAACCTCACATTTAAAAAGCTATCCGTAGAATACTAAAATACGAAGTGTCGTTTTATTCAGTGCAATGAGTAGAAGTAGAAGACAAAGACTGATTTCCGCAACAGCAATCATTGTTAGTACTCGACTGTACATTGCTTACGAAAAAAAAGGAAAGGAAGACGTTCACAGTGGTGTAAAAAGTGGTTACACAGAAGAGTACAGGGTAGAGGTACTCTCAATTTATTAAACAATGAATTACTATATGAAGATTCCAATGCATATAAGAATTTTCTGAGACTAGATGATATCCATTTGTTGACGTTAGTGGAAAATGATATAAAAAATCTGGTGTGATACACTCACACAACTTCCTTTTACAGTGATCTTATAATTAGCCAAAAATTTGATTTTAAATTTTTAAGCATTTGTCAAAATATTTCAAAAATTTTAGTTTGTAATTGATGAATCATAACTGTGATGCAATCGGACTACTTTAAGTACTGTGTTTTAATCTTTAACCTGATGTACCAAACAAGATATGTCTGTCTATGCTCTTTGCTGCCAAGTATGAAATACTAACCTTACTTTTTATTACTTCCCTCGTCTGAAAGACGAAGGAAGTATTGTAATCGTGAAAAAATCACCTTCCGAGATTTCTTCAGATCTTCACGTTTCAAGGTCCCTAGATGACGAAAAAGAGGTTTTCTCAATTCCATCAGTGTCTGTCTGTCTATTGGCGGTATAACTCAAAAAATATTTGTCGAAGGAAGATTATATATACCTGGAATGAAACCGGTACAATTTCATATAAATATACTGCTCCACAAATGAACTGGACCACCCATAAAAATGGCATTTGTTACATTACGTCATAAAAAAAATATATAAAAGTTTTTGTTTTATAGTATACTCATATTAAGCATATTTAATTACACATCCTCAAATATCAACTGAAGAATTAACAAAATTATATTCAGAAATGCAAAAATTATAAAATTATAAAAAAACTATATTTCATAAAAATAAGAGGAAGCACAAAAAAATGGAAATTAATAGTTCTTTGAGTCTCTTCGAAACGTTTACAAATTTTTGGCAACGATTTGACTTACTTTGTTGCACTGTGCTATCAATATTTTGGCAAAATACAAAATTTTCAAAGGATAATATTTTTTTAATGGACTTAGTTTTATTTAAACGAAATTATGAAAAGAAATGCATTTTATAGTGATCATGAAAGGTTACCAAAAGTGCTATGACTGCCCTTTCGGAAAATATTTCTAAAAATTGGACCAATATATGCAAATGGTCTAGTTCATTTGTGGAGCAGTGTGTCCCAGCATTGATGTTGCAAGAGGTAAGATGTACTAAAAATTTTTGAATTTGTTCTGGGATTCGGTTCTGCTTGGTTTGAAAAGAATTTTAAGAATATTTTCATTTTTTGAAAAACAAGTAGGCCTTGACAGGGAAGCGAAAACTATTTTATTTTTAGGTACACTACCCTTTTTGTTCATGATACGGCAAAATTCTATGAAGGAAAGTTGTTTATAATAATAAATTATGGCCCTATACAAAATTTCAGAAAGATCTGTCGAATTTGGAAAAACTTATTTTTAAAATAATTTATTATATTTTATTTTCAGGTAAACTACCCTGTTTGTTCATGATACGGCAAAATTGTATGAAGAAAAGTTGTTCAGAATAAGAAATTATGGCCATATACAAAATTTTAGAAAGATCTGTCGACTTATATTTAACCGTCATTTTTAATAAATGCAATTTGTTTAATCTAAAAAATAACGTTTTAATCTAAGTCGACAGATCCTTCTGAAATTTTGTATAGGGCCATAATTTCTCATTATGAACAACTTTTCTTCATACAATTTTGCCGTATCATGAACAAAAAGGGTAGTTTACCTGAAAATAAAATACAATTATTTAAAAAATAACGGTTTTTCCTAATTCGACAGATCTTTCTGAAATTTTGTATAGGGCTATAATTTATCATTATGAACAACTTTTCTTAATAGAATTTTGCCGTATCATGAACAAAAAGGGTAGTTTACCTAAAGATAAAATAGTTTTCGCTTCCCTGTCAAGGCCTACTTGTTTTTCAAAAAATGAAAATATTCTTAAAATTCTTTTCAAACCAAAGAGGACCGAATCCCAGAACTTTAAAATAAAATTCAAAAATTTTTACACCCTCTTGCAACATCAATCTTGGGACACACTGTATATACAGGGTGAACACCTTAAAAAAATTCAATTTTATTTATATTTGTGTTAAGTGGGAAATAGATTAAAGTAGTAATTTGCACATAGATCAGGCCTTACACTTGACGAAAATAGAACCCACCAAATAAAAGATAAGGTTGCAAAAAATTCAAAAAGTTTCCACAATAATACGCTTCGCTTAAATATAACCGCGCGTCGCACACATCAGCGTGTTTATTTTTCATTCAGCTTAGTAATAGATACAAGTAATAATTTGTACATAGTGCAGGCTTTATTCTTACCAAAAATGGGAGCGAATGGATAAGAATATTTTTTACAATACAAAAACGAGGTACAAATTTGTGGTTACTAAATATAGCTGCGACGGAGAAATTAGAGAAGCCGGTCCTCCGTGGCTCAGGTAGAAATTGCGCGTTCCCTTAGGATATCACACTAAACGTTCGGGCTATACACGCTGTCCGCCTGCCGTTCAAATTTGACCACCTGTAACGTTTTTTTTTTATTTGAAAATATGTAGTACAGTGTGTCCCCGGATTGAGTTCACTATAGGTATAATCAACAAAGAATTTTACAATTTTATTTTAATGTTTTGGGATCCCGCCCTGCTTGGTCTGAAAAAAATTTTAAGCAGAGTGTTAATTTTTAGAAATCAAGTCGGCCATGAAAAATGTGAGAAAACTATTTTCTATTTAGGTAAACTATCCTTTTTGTTCATGATACGGCAAAATTTTATTAAGAAAAGTTGTTTAGAATGATAAATTACGGCCCTATACAAAATTTCAGAAAAATCTGTGGACTTAGAAAACACCGTTATTTTTTAGATAATTGTATTTTATTTTCAGGTAAACTACTTTTTTTGTTCATGATACGGAATAATTGTATTAAAAAAAGTTGTTCAGAATGAAAAATTATGGCCCTGTATCAAATTTCAAAAAGATCTGTCGACTTAGATTAAACCGTTATTTTTTAGATTAAACAATTTGCATTTATTAAAAATGACGGTTTCATTGTCGATTGATTCTGAGGCATTTTTTCATTCAATAATTTTCCATTGTAAAAATGACTGAAATCGTTATTAATGGAAGATTTGATATCCTTTACAGCTTTAGAATACTTTTCTTTTGTCAATTTTTAAAAAACCCTCTGATTTTTTCAGGAGGGTTTTATCCAAAATATAAGGTGGTTGCATTTGAACATTTCGAATGTATCTGAATACTTTCATAAATCACAGATACAATGTTTCAGAAACTCTTTTTTATAGAAAACTGTTCTAAACAGTAAAGCATATAATTTACTTCAGTAAAATTAGCATAAATAAAATTAAAGTGTAGCAAAATTAAGGAAATAAATACGAGGTGTGGCAATTTAAAAACCGGACTGGTAAGAAAAAAATGGTTTATTGAAAAAATTTAACAATCTAACTTTTATCCCCTTCAATATACTCCCTTCCTCTATCTATCACCGCTGCATACGACTCTTCCATTGTTCGAAGCAGTGCTGCAGCTCATCAGCTGACACCCTGCGCAACAGGTCTGCCGTTTTTATTTTCACGTCCTCCACTGATTGAAAATGGGTCCCTTTCAACGCGCTTTTTGGGAACAAGAAAAAGTCGCAGGGTGCCAAATCTGGTCTTGAATGCGTTCTAAGATATCAGAACAAATGTCTTTGCGGTTGTCTTTTTGCTCCTGCGTGAGGTTTTTTGGGACCATTTTCGCACAGACCTTTCTCATGTTTAAACAGTCTTGCAGGATTTGCCTTACCGTTTCTTTATAAATATTGACCATGTCAGCTATCATTCTGATGCTCAGACGTCGATCATTCCGAACAATTTGATTGACTTTTTGGTCAGTTTTCGACGTGGTTGGACGTTCCGGATGTTCGTTGTCTTCCGCTTCTTCCCGACCCTCGCTAAACCTTTTATGCCACTTGAATGCTTGAGTACGTGACATACAATCATCGTCATACACTTCCTTTCACAAGCGAAAACGTTCTGTCAGAGATTTTTTCAGTTTAACAAGAAATTTAAGATTCACGCGCTGCTCGATTTTTAAACTCGGCATAATTCCGGCAACGTAACGTGGTGGTGTCCTACTCAGACGAAGCTTGAAAGCAAACTAAGCGGTCTATTTGACTGAAACTGGTCTAGTTAGAGAGGGAAGGGTATAAAGAAAACTACCTTACCCGCCGATTTCCGCTATGACAGTTTACTTGCGTTCAGAGAGCGCAGTCCGGTTTTTAAATTGCCACACCTCGTACAGCATTACCTTGGAAGCAAATATTTGTAAGTTTGGAAATTGCACATTCTTTTCTAATAATTTTCATTTAGATTACTCCATCAAGTGGAAAGCCTATTTCACTGTACTCGTTGGAAAGCAGCAAAGCTATCACTGCTTGGAGAGGTGCTGCTGGCAATAAAAAAATTGGTTCCGTCAATAAAAGGACTTCCAATAAATTCTGGAGGTCGGCTGAGCCGTACTGCAGGGATGTCAATTCAAACAACTTGAAGGTAGATTTATAAAAGATATTTGAAGCGCAGCTTTAGCTCTATTTTAGTTTCTAGACAAATTAATACAGGAATGCTCCTTGCCCACGGGTGTAGCCATTCCTGAAGTGGGCGAACATTATTCGGCAAAGTGGTCGAATGAACTCTTCAATTCTTTTAAACATACACAAGGCAAAAAATCAGCTGCTGACTTGCAGAAGAAGGCGTTCAATTCGTAAGTCCTTTAATTTTGAAATTTAATTATGCTACAGAATTGTTTTCAGCATGGTGGACACCTTTTCCAGCCCCTTAACTCAGCGCTTGCTGGGGGCTCTGATAGAGGAGACCGACACCAAGCCCCTTTTTAAGGACGTAAATGGTATGTATTTGTTTTCATAACAATGTCTTTGTTCAACTTTTCTTCACCAGTTCCTTATCATCATTCTTTTCAGGTCTTCCTTCACTTGGTCTAATCTTTGGCGGTTTCCATAGCTCATTGAGTTAATATTTTTACTGCACTCTCACGTTGATGCAATCGTTGTGTCCTTTTTTTCAGAAGAGGCACAATTATTTCTACCTTCCACTCCATTCGCATGTCTTCTTGTCTTCATGGTCTTCACATTAGGAAGTATATTTTCTTACTTAACTTCTCTTCGTCCCAGTGGCTTACTTGTCATTCTTATAACTATGCTGCACACCCTTCATAATATGTTGTTTCATGTTCTATCTTTTCCTTTTTGTTCTTGTTATCGTGTATCTGCTTCTGCTGTTAATAGTTTATTAAAATAATCTTTCCACATCTTTTGCTGCATTTCTTTTACTTATTTCCATTTTTATTTATCTTTGAAAATCTATAAAATTCCTTTCCAGTTTCCAGTATTTGTCTCCATTTTCTTCAATTTCTTGTAATGTCTGCCCTATCGATTCTGCTCGTCTCTTTCCCTGTTCTTAACCAATCTAATCAGGGTTGGCATGATTTTCCCCAGTTTGAAAAAACCCAGTGGGTTTCTTAAAAAATTGACAAAAAAGTCTTCTAAAGCTGTAAGTGGTATAAAATCTTTCGTTAATAACAATTTAATATTTTTTTTCAATCCAGTGATTTTTGCAGTTTTTGAAGTGATGTCTGTCAGCCTGTAAGTCTGTCTGTCATCTAATGGATTGACCTGAAAATTTATACAATCATTTTTAATATAAATTCAGAGGGCTTATTGATTTTTGGTTAAAATGAGGCAACCGGAAGTGGCATTTTATTTTTGTTTTTTCCGTTTTGCGGGAAATTTTGTAATTGTTTAATAAAAATTAAATTTCATAGAACAGGATCGTATATTATGCAATTATTTACAGTTTTCTTTTGAACAGTTGTTTTGTAGAAAGTATAGTTTTTTTAAAAATTGCATTTTTACAATTTCCTTGGGCCCAAAAATTGATAATAGGAATATATATATATTATTCACAACCATATATGTAATAAGGTCATTACTGCCTTTTAAAAAGTTGGAAAATGAGCCATTACCAACGTCGACTTCCCACCCCGGGCGGGAAATAGGTTACCATGACAGCGGATAGGAAGTAGTCATTTCCCAGCCGCTGTCGCGGCAACAGATTTTATCCGCATTGTATTATTATTATTAGCGTAACGGCAGTTTTGAAAAACTGTCAAATCCATTTTTACAATTCCTGTTTACAATAAAGTGGTTGTGAAGAAAGTAGTATACATACCACGGTGAAAAGTTTCATTGCTGTCTCGAGATCAAGTGAGTCGACGTTTCGCATCTCACTTAGGTACTTAATCTCTCAACAGTAATGAAACGCTTAATCTTATGTTACGTAATTATTTATAACTTTTGTTAAAGAAGTTTTTTGTAAGACGTATAGTTTTTGAAAAATGCAATTTTTTCAAATATAATGGAAATAATCTTTTTTACAAACCGTTTTAATATTAGGTAATTAACTAGAACTTTTGTCAAAATCTTTTTTAGGAAGTATCGATTTTGAAAGTCACAAAATTAAAATTTTAGAAGCAGTAAAAGAAAGTTGTGTGATGACATCTAATTTTCTAAACTGGCAAATCATTGATTGAGGGAATCCCCTTGAAGGAAGTTGCTCAGAATCAGTGGACAGTGGAAACCCCTTATTTTATTTTTATTTATTTTATTTATTTCCCCATCCTTTAAAAAAAATCGATTATATCTATTACATCTTACATATTAACACAATATACTGTAGAACATAATTTAATAAATCTACTTTTAGGTATACATACGTATAACTCCATTTACATGATTTACATGTTTAAAGAAAGCTTATTTGCATATTTATAGGTAAATTACAAATTACCCAAGTATCTACATGTTACCTAAAAATTAATATTCATTCGGACTTTTACATAGGATACCTAAATTCGAAAAACAGTGAATTTATCTAAAACCCGAAAAAGCCGATAAAACCCAAAAAATCCCAGCGGGCAGATAATTTCTGAAAAAACCCGGGTTTTTGCCAACCCTGAATCTAATGTATTTGCTTTGTGCTTTGCTATTTCATCATACTCAGAATTAATCTTTTGTAATTCTCTTGTTTTCCTATCCTACCACTTCTTCTGTTGCAATATGAATACTGATTTTTATTTCTTCCCATAGTTGCTGAATATGCTCTTATTTACAAGCTCTTAGTTACGTATTTAAGTTCTCCTTATATCTTTTCTGTTTTTTCATTTCTCAGCTTCTTCAAATTCCATTTCTTATGTTGCTGTTTGTTTCTATCTTCTTTTTCAAATTGCATCTTGATGTTTACTATAAAAAAAGTGATTGGTATTTGTATTTGTCTTCTGTATGTTTTTATATCCTATATTGTTGCGAGATGCTTTCTTGATTCTATCACATAGTCTATTTGGTTACCTTCATCTCGTACTGGTATTCTTCAGGTCTCTTTTTGCTATCCTTTATATTTGCGATACATACATGTTTACTGAGGCTGCCATTTTGAATACTCTTATGCTCGTTCCTGATTCTTATCGTGTAATGTATTCTTTCTGCGTAATGTATTCTTTCTTGTTACGCCTTCATAACGGTCTTCTTTACCTATAATTATCATGCCATGTTTTAATACCATTTTGGGACAGATATCTTCTTTTTTCTCATCTCTTGCTTCTTCTGTTGACATATAGTTATGTGTATAATTGATATATTCATTCGTGTGCTTTTTCTTATACCACCGTTTCTTTAATTTATTTTTTCACTATAAAAGCTGTTCTGTTTCTCCTTTGTTTTACTTTCCCTGCATATCACATGGTAAAATTCTTTGTGTTAATTTCTCTGTACCCTTTCTATATCACTTTTGCTGTGCTATTTGTGTTGTTTCAACAATTTGTATTCGTGTGCTTTCTTTGTTTCTTTACTGGCCCATATTTTTTTTCTGTTTGTGCTCCTATTACTAACGTTAAAATTACTTTTTTTTCCATTTTTCATTATTCATTGCCACTTCCATTGCATACCTTCTCATAAGGTCTGTCCTACTTAATTCTTTTTCTATAATTTTGGCTCCTCTTTGTGGCTTGTCCCACTGCATTTAAATAGGTTTTCTTGGTAGCTCCACTCATACTTAACTTACTTAATCCAAAGTCTTTCTTCTGTTAGGTGCAAGACTATGAAATTGAGTTGATTTTGGCTTTCGACTCCTTCGTGTTCAGAGCTAACTTTTTAATTTCTTCCCATTGAATGTTTATCTCCGATGCTGCTTGTTTTACTCCGTCTTGCCAATATTTCCTAGGTCTGCCCCTTATGTTCTTGCCTTGCCTTCTTGTTTCATATAGGTACTCTTCTTGTAACTGTCTGCTTTGGCATTCTGTTAATGTGTCCCAGCCATCCCTGTTGCTTTCCTGTATTTTTATTACCAGTTTTATCTTTAACTGCTCCCTGACGGCTTCGTTGCTGATTTGATCCTTTCGTGTCTTTCCCTCTATTTTTAGGAATCTCATTTCTGCTACATTATTGGCAACATTTTCCTTTGTATAGCCACCACATTTCACTTCCGTAAATTCAAGCTGGAAGATAAGAATGATTTGGGAATATTTGAAAGGAGAGTACTTAGAAGAATACTAGGGCCAATCTGTGAAAATGGAGAATGGAGACGACGCTACAACCATGAAATATACACCACCTTTAAGGGGCCGAACATAGTCAATAACATTAAAGCAGCTAGGTTACAATGGGTAGGACATATAATGCGACTAAATGAGAAAGTACCACTCCGGAAAATATTCAGTAGCAACCCGCAAGGTAAAAGAACAGTTGGACGACCACGAAATAGGTACATTGATGAAATCACAGAAGACCTAAGAACACTAGGGATACGAAATTGGGAAGAAAAAGCAAAAGAGAGGAAAGAATGGAAAACCATTGTCGAGCAGGCCAAAGCCCACAGCGGGCTGTAGTGCTGAGGATGATGATGATGATGAAATTCAAGCTGGAGTCACTATCTTTTTTTTGACTTCCACTTTTATTTCTTGTGTTACTTCTTTTTCCTAAAAAAGTTGTTTATTCTGTCTATCTCTCTGTCTTGTCTTCCATTTCTTTGGATTATTGCCCCTAAATATTAAAAGGTATCAACTTATTCGACTCTTTGACCTTCTAATGTAATATTATGTGTTTGGTCTTCTGTTATTATAATCATAGTTTTTGTTTTAGTTATTTTTATCTTTATGTTTAATTCTATATTTAAAATATTGGGGTTGTGTTGCAAGTTCATCCTTTCTGAGTCTGCTACTATCGCCATATCGTCAGCAAACAGAAGTTCTGTGCGGTATGTTTTTTCCATATTTCAGTATCCTAGATGCATAGGTCTCACCTTTTGTTTAACCCTCTTCATTGCTTGATCTACCATGACTGAAAACAGTTAAGGGATGAGCTTACATCCTTGTTTTAATCCTTCTTTTATTTCAAACTTATTAGTATTTTTTCATGCATTGCTTTCAATACTTCTATTGTTCCTTTGTCTATTAATCTTCGTTCTAAACATTCTCATAGATCTTATCTTTGGCTCAGTTGATGGCCTTTAGTCTACGTAACATATATATCTATTTCCTTGTTTTTACTTATATTTTTCTCTATTGCTTGTTTAAGTATGAAAATTGGGTCCGATGTGCTCCTTCTGCTGAACCCAAATTGTATTTCTTCCAATGTATTTGGTCTATCCCCGGTGACTTACTTAGTTTAATCCTTGTTATGGCTTCATCCAGTTAAGTTTGTGTGATTTCTTGGTAGTCGTTATTTTCTTTCTTGTTTGTTTCGTGCCCTTCACTTATTTTTGTTAACTCTTCAAAATCTTGCCTCCATCTCTCCATTATCTTATCTTCATCTGTGATTATGTTTCCATCTTTGCCCGTTATATATTTCATCTTATATTGCTTTTCTTACGTAATTGTCTTAGTATCCCATAAAAGATTTTTGGTTATCTTTAAAGTTTTCTTTCGTCTTTTGTCGAAATTTTCTCCATAATTCGTGTTTTGCTTCTTTTATTGCCCCTTTTAATTCTTTACTCCTTTCTTTGTACTTAGATAACTTCTCCATTTCTCTTTGATAATCTTTTGTAATTCTTTGGTCCACCATTCTATGTTTTTTTACATTAGTGTTTGTTATTTTTGATATACCACAACTCTCCTTTGCGACATTTAGTAGGGCTTCCTTGAAGTTTGTCCAATTTTTCCTCTCATTTACTTTTCTTTGTTCCTGTAAATCTCTCTGTATAGTGTTGCTTGGTATTGTTTTTACATGAAATGTTATTTATCAGTTTATGGCTCTTTATTTTCTCCTTGACTTTGTATCTTCTTTTGTCTAACTTCATCC
>CALNHX010013598.1:0-14644 GCA_940337035.1 Agriotes lineatus
GCCGAAGTGGTCCTGTTGCTGTTATTCCACTTGATGATCTCAGAACTGTTAATTCTGAATGGTATTGCGAAGTGGCTTTACCACAGATGTTTAGAAAATTACAGACAGGTCGCCAAAGGATCGGTTTGCGTAACATCTTAGTCCATCATGACAACGCATCCTCCCACACTGCTGCCAGAACATTGAATTTTTTGAAAGATTCGGGAGTTCAATTGGTAACTCATCCTCCGTATAGCCCAGATCTGGCGCCCTGCAACTTTTTTTTGTTTTTGTTTCCAACTGTTAAAAAAATTATGCGAGGTAAAAGATTTTCTAGCGCAGATGCAGCAGTTACAGAATTTCAAAGAATTTTTGAGGACCTTTCAGAAAATAAACTTTCCGAATGTTTGAAAAAGTGGTTTAAAAAAATGCCCAAGTGTATTAGCCTGAATGGAGAATATTTTGAAAAACAATAAAGATTTTTTGTTAAAAAATGCCACGGTCTTTTAATAACTAACAATTTTTAGTGCAATCTTCGTTTTGGACGAAGTGTGATAGTGGTGATCTATACGTGAGTGCTGCATTGCAGGGAGCTGCTTAGAGAGGGTCCATTCCAGAAGGTGGTGGCAGAGACATGAGCACATCTTGGATTATTCTGTTGGCTGGTTGCTGTCAGGGATTTTTGGTTTCGTGGTATTGGATGACGCTTGACACTGGTAGTATGTACGTGATAGCTGCGATGCAGGAAGCTACTTGAAGGAGTCGATTGTGGCTAAACGATAGTCTTGAAAATTTTGGGAGTGCAATATACAAGGTGGGTAATTCCTTAGTTTATATCAACTATAAAGCAAATAAAGACATTTTAAAAACTGCAATTAATTAAGAAACAATAACTTACCGTGTTATAGAAAGTTATAATGTACAATTCTAAGAATTGAGCATTTGTCATTGAAATTTGAGAATTGCTGTTGACATTTAGTTGACATTAGAAGTGACATTCGATTTGAATGAATAGTTTTTAAAAATACTTGAAAATCATTTTTTCAGAACAAAGTAACTAGATAATTGAACCCAAACCCCTGAAAGAGAACCAGGCGCTATCATCTTAATATGTGAAAGTTTGCACATTAAAAAGTCAAATTAAATAGAATAGCCAGTGCAGTATATTCGGTTTCGAGCCAGATATATAGATAAACTTGGGAAACCCACACAAAGTAGCTAAGATTAATAAAGGGGTGAGACAAGGATGCGCGATGTCGCTACCGCTATTCAAATTGTAGGTAGAAGACGCACTGAACAAATTTAGAACGAGAGTAGACTTAAAGGTTAAAATACAAAGAGAAAAATTGAAATGATAAGATATGCTGTCGATATCGCTATACTAGGAGAACCTTTAAACAGGAGGAGGATATCAAAAAAATCTATAGCATTGAACATTTATGTCATATGAAAGTTAAAATAGAGGCAGTAAAAAACAGCAAGTTGATCCCCCAATGTAAAAAATGCCAGAGATATGGACATACGCAAAAATTTTGTACACGCGAAGCTAAATGCGTTAAATGTGCAGCGAATAATCTAACACGTGATTGTGATAAGCCCAAAAGTGCTATACCAATTTGCTCAAATTGCAGTAAAAATCATCCTTCAAACTATCGTGGATGTGAAATTGCGAAAGAACTGTAGAAAAGACGAGAAGAAGCAACAAAAAGGAATGTAACAAATCGCGGAACAAGAGAGTTCATTGCCAGAAGAACAACTGCCAACCTATCTTATGCAGCCGCAGTTCAGAATGCTGAAGTACAAGATCAGAATGTCCTAACTGACAACAAACAGGCCAAAACGAATCAACCAGAACAACAGACACTAACGCAAATGATGCAAAGCCTAATGTCTAGATTCGATGCTCAGGAGGAAACAATGTATCGGTTTTCTCAACGGCTAACCAAGTTAAAGAGCAATATTAGTGGAGCTAAGGCTCGTAGAATTAACTAATGGACAAAAAAGATATTAGGATTGCAACATGGAATGCCAATGGTCTTCTAGCTAGAAAAGACGAAATGCAAATATTCCTAGATACCCAAAACATTGACATATGTCTAATATCAGAAACACACCTAACACAACAATCATATCTGAAAGTAAGTGGGTATAAGGTATACCATACGATACACCCTCATAACCAAGCAAGAGGCGGGAGTGCTGTCATCATCAAAGAGTGCATTAACCAGTATGAAGAGAAACACCTCTAAAGAGAAGACATACAACTAACAATGATCAGCATTAAATCGCTCAAACAGAATTTAGTAGTTGGTGCTCTCTATTGCCCTCCTAAGTTCAATCTAAAAATCAAGACTATACAAATATACTACAACACCTTGGCGAAAGATTTATTGCAGGAGGCGATTTTAACTCCAAACATACAGACTGGGGATCTAGAATCACTTCCACAAAAGGTAAAGAGCTAAGAGAAACAATCAAGGATCTAGGATGCAATTTTCACACTACAGGTAAGCCAACATACTGGCCAACGGATATTAATAAAATCCCTGACCTACTAGACTTTTTCATAACTAAGAAGATATCGTCAAACTTCATAGACATTGAGGAAAATTTTGACCTAAGTTCAGATCATTCGGCAGTGATTCTAACGCTAAGTGAAAAAATAATTAAAAAAGAAGGTACACCTGCATTAACCAATAAAACAACCGACTGGGAAAGCTTTAGGGCGGAATTACATTGTAATATTAACCTAAGAATAGAGTTGAAAACTAAGCAGCACCTGGAATTTGAGACAGAACGGTTCAATGAAATTATTCAAAATGCTGCTTGGAACAATACAAAAGAAATCACCCATAAAGCGGTAGGCTATAACTATCCCATGGAAAGAAGAGAATTAATAAAAGAAAAAAGAAAAGCCAGAAGGAAATGGCAACAAACTAGAGATCCTACTGATAAAAATTCTCTAAATAACAAAACACAGGTATTAAAGCGCGAAATTCGGAAGCTAAAAGAGGAGTCACTTAATATCGACCTAAAGGAATTATCAGCAGAAGCAGACACAGAGTACTCTCTTTATAAAGCAACAAGTAAGTTAAAACGACCAGTGACGCAGATGCCTCCTATAAGAAAACCTGATGGTAGCTGGGCGAAAAATAATAAAGAAAAAGCACAGATCTTTGCCAACCATCTTGAAGAAATATTTACGCCAAACGTAACACAAATCGACTCTGCGCTACAAGACCATATAAATCAGGAAGAGGAGGCTATCACATTAGTCACATCACAAGAAGTTGCTAACGAGATCAACACTAATCTAAACCGCAAAAAAGCACCAGGGTTCGATCTAATCACTGGTGAGATTCCAAAACAATTGCCGAGAAAGGGATTAGTTATGCTAACGTATCTATACAATGCGTCATTTAGACTAAAACATGTACCTAGCAGCTGGAAGGTAGCAGAAATAATAATGCTGGAAAAGCCAGGTAAACCAACAAACGAGGTCAAATCCTATAGACCTATCGCTTTGCTGCCAGTAATCGCCAAGGTACGCGAGAAGCTTCTGCTCAAACGATTAAAACCAATAATTGAAAGAAAAGGATTGATCCCCGATCACCAGTTCGGTTTCAGGAACAAACACTCAACTATAGATCAAGTGCACCGGATTACGAATCTAATAGAGACATTGCTAGAAGAAAAACAAGTTTGCTCCGCTATATTCCTCGACGTTGCGCAAGCCTTCGACAAAGTGTGGCACAAAGGCTTGATGCATAAACTGAATCACCAGCTTCCGAAAGTATACGCTGAACTCCTGAAGTCGTACGTGTATGGCAGATTGCTTAGAATAAAACAGGAAGATGCATTTGCTAATCTAAAAGAAGTAAAGGCAGGAGTACCGCAAGGCTGCGAACTGGGCCAGTTCTTTATCTGCTATATATGAGTGATTTACCACAACCCGAAAATGTAATGACTGCTACCTTTGCAGATGATACTGCAATCTTAGCAGTAGGCAAGGACACCGAGGAAACTACAGAAAAATTGCAACTAGCGTGCAATCAAATTAGTAACTGGACAAAGCAGTGGAAAATAAAATTAAACGAACAAAAATCAACAGACATACACTTCACTAACAAATTCATACGAGAACAGTTTCAGGTATCGATCAATGGTAACGTCATACCGTATGAAAATACAGCAAAATACTTAGGTATGACTTTCGACACGCGTTTACGATGGAAGGTACATGTAAAAAATAAAAAAGAAAAATTAGGACTGAAATATAGAAAACTGTATTGGCTCCTGGGGCGAAATTCCCAGCTGTCGACACACAACAAAGTTATAATATACAACCAGATATTAAAACCAGTCTGGCTTTATGGCATACAACTCTGGGGATGTGCCAAACAGAGCAATATTAAAAAAATACAGACTTTCCAAAATAAGTACATCGTGAATACGCCTTGGTATGTACGTAACAGTGGCATCCATCGTGACCTTGGAATCGTGGATGTTGCTAGTGAGATAAAACGCTTTGCTGCCAAACACGAAGCGAGATTGCATGATCATGTCAATCCAGAAGCCATCCAACTCCTGGACAACGAAGGGTTACTTAGAAGATTGAAGAGGAAGAAACCCTTTGAACTTGCGTAGTAGGTGAGTGCAAAAGCAAAGCATAGTGTGGATTAGTGAAATCTTATGGACACCAATGGGTGGACATTAGCCCTTAAGTTTGCATCTTTTAGTTTAGAAAAAAATTAATGGTTGGTCTTACAGACCACTTTTAATGCTACTGTATTAATAAATAAAATAAAAATACAAGGAGAAAAATTGAAATGATACGATATGCTGACAATATCGCTATACTAGGAGAAAACAGCGCTCAATGAAATGGACAATATTAATAATGATAATAGGGTACTAGTATGTGGTAGAAACAAGCAAAGGCATATATAAATGGACATATAGAGGAAGCAACAATGTAACAACTGACGGAAGATGCGTTATGCAAGAGAGAAATCTGATGAAGGTTACAAACCAAAGTCATGTTTCTCAAGAAAAAAACACTAACATCGTATAAAATTTCACTAAATACAAAAAACCAGCTGAGAAAACCATTTGTGTGCAGTATAACACTTTACGGATGGGAGTCATGGACGATCGCCACTAGTGAAAGGAAGAGAATCGAAGCTTTCGAGATATGGTGCTACAGAAACATGTGTCGGGTGAGCTGAGTATAAAGGATTACTAACATATAAATAAATATTGCAATGGTTTTGAGCTCACAATTTGGCTCTGTTTGCAGTGCGAAATATTTAACCAAGTCAATAAAGCACAGAGTTAAGATATTTTATGTAATTGCAATTTAAAAAGTAATAAAAGTATTAAATGCATTGGAAATGAGATGCAAGAAGCAGTAATTAGACGGATAAAGGCACCTATAAGCAAAGCATATTTCAGAGGGTTTGAATTTGAAGTTTGAGTAAAATAATGTAATTCATAGAATAGGTTTGTGCGTATTTAAAGTCAGACCAAACGAAATTAATTGACACAAAAGGTTTTTTATGTGCATACTAAATGCGCGTAGTTATTAATAAAAGTACAGGTCAGTAAATAGCAAGCAATCTAAAAGGTAAATGAAAGCCAGATAAGAATAAAATAGAAAATTGCAAAGAGCAGTCCAGAATTAAGGCAACGGAAGAGAAGAAAAGCAAGTGACGTGAAAAAATTGTGATCTCGAATACCAGTGCATTAATAAAAACAAAGTGATAAAGCAGAGCAGTGATTTATAAAACGTTTGCGTGTGTAACGAGAAGGAACAATACTAGTTATAAGCAAAGGACAATTTTTAGATGTAAGCAAAATTTTAATATTAAGAATTATGTAATCAAACTTTACTCCGTTTAATGTGTATTTGTTATCAAAACTAATTTCTAATTAACAGTAAATGATCGCGGTAGCATAGCAACTAGAGACCCTGTATATTAAGATTAGAGATGGGACATACAAGTGATCAATGCTGATAGGTTGGAACCAATTTCCATGGCCTGCTGAATTCTGTGACAAATGTCAAAGTAACAGCCGACCGTGGAAATTATTAATGTCATTTGATATTTGTAGTTTTTCCTGTAATTACAAGTGGCATTCTCTTTATGTGATTTTTTATTAGTGCATTCATTCAGTCATTATCTTTAGCCTCTTTGACATTTCAGTGTCGAGGATCATTACTGTTAATAAATTTTACTAAAATCACTGGCTGTTCAGCAGTTGGATGTACAAACCGTTCCAGCAAGAACATTTCTGTGTTTAGGTTTCCAAAAAATTACCCTTACAAACAAGTATGGGTAGAAAGATCTGGTATTAAGATCTTGCAGCCTGAAAAACGTAGATTATGCGAAGAATATTTTACACCAGACCAGTTCTTAACGACAACAGGCAAAACCCTATGTAAAAGACTAAAATATAATGCAGTGCCATCATTATTTCACATAAATAGTTGTGGGAGCGAATTTTATTCAGATAATGAAGATAAAAATGTTCAACAAAATTTTGAAAAGAAAGTTACGTATAATTTCCTAGAAAAACTACCTCTCATTTTGACAGCGACAACATTTTGGAAATTTCTAAATTAAAAGACATTATTGCAAATCAAAACATATTTTTTGAATCTGAAGGTGCAAAATTATGTTTGGCTTCACTGGAGCAGTCAATTACTGGTCTAAAAGTAAAGACGAAAAAGAAAAAAAAACTATAAATTTAAAAGATCATCTAAACCGGCCACACTATGTGTTTGGCAATCACAAAAATGCTAGGAATAATTTTGTAGTAAAGCAAAAAGTAAGCAAAAATGGAATCTGGAGAGGTCTAGTCATATATTAAATCTTATTCAATATTTTGTTACTTATCTTGTATCTTTATATAGGAAAATCAAATTCCCTATTTAGAAACCTGTAAAATTTACGAAAAGAACAAGGAAAATAGCAAATGACATCTAGAGTTTACTTCACAACATGGACAATAACCTTGCGGAATCATATAATTATGTTGTAGCTAAATTAGTAGGAGGCAAGCAAATTACTTTTTTGTTAAAAGGATTATATTAAATCCGATGCACTGGAGCTGCTTTGTCGTTTAATAGTTAATTCATGCTTATAATCGGATTATCATGATCTCTTAATCGTCAGTGACCGAGGTGGTAGGCATTACAAATACCACCAGCACCAAGGTATAACGGCAATAAAATGGTGAACTACTGGACCTGATTTAGCAAGATTCTGTAGTTACAAAAGTGATTATTGTCTTTACTTTGCAATTTCTTAAACAATTATTAGTTTTAACATTCAGTTATATGGTTTGTAAGAATAAACACTCATATTAATTTGTTTTTCCCGCTGCTGATCATGTAAGTCAGTGATACAGCCTTAGTAACAAAACGTGTAAGACGGTGATTATATTTGTTTGCTGCTTTTTCTTGACAACGGAACTTAATATTATTATTTATGTCCTACCAGTACATTAATTGAAATTAATGACTCTATTTTAAGGTATCTTAGATACAAAATAACGCTCCAGGGCAATTATTTTCTTCATAAGAACACTAGGGTTATTATGAAAAATTAACAGTATTTGTTTCCATGGATACAACTTTATTATGCACCACTGTCACAATGAAAATTAATGACAGCTCAGCTAATGTCACAAATCTAACTTAGATCAGCTAACTAGATACTATATCATAGTAATTATATGAATTGAATTATGAATATGAATTAGGTAAGAAAATTGGTAGGACATAAAACCTTGAAGGCACCACGGGCATTATGAGCTAAGAGCCCGTGATTGTTGTACACACCTCGGGCCAAAGCCCTCGGTTAGTACACTAACAGTCTTGGGCTCTTATTTTACTCATAATGCCCTTAGTACCTTAATAACTATAAGTTCCTAGGATAATAAAATTAGCAAAGCAAGATGCAGATTTAGACGTTTTGTTTATAAATTGCAAGTGTTTATGTGACATGTGACACTCACAGGTAACACGACTCACGAAAACTAATCCTGGTGACAGGTGACAAACCAAACGATTTTTTCAAAAATCTAGGAAAATTTCGATAAGCAGAGGGAAAAATATAATAAGATAACTCGGAATGTATCGCCTATTAACATTTTCGGCAGGTAACAGGCCGCGACTTCGTCTTGGCTTGTACTTGGTTACCTCAAATGTTAATAGGGCCTTACATTCCTTGTTACTTAAATAGCTATTTATACATATAAAAATGAAAAATACCTATACGTTATTTCAATAACTTTAATACCACTGTACATACGTTTATGTAATAACTTCTGTAAAAAATCATTTTTGAGCTTTGATTGCTCGAGTATTTGTTTCCATTGTTGAATTATTTCTTTACTTGCAATTGTTCTCAATTTTTATTTCATTCTGAAAGGCTTTTCACAATTCATGCCATTCTTTTGATACACTTGCATGACTTGTACGAATGCTAATTGTTGGTGTATTTGGTAAGTATGGTGTAGTAGGTACTACGTAATCTGCTAAAATGTAAATGTTAAGATTAATAAACTATAATTTTAAGTTTCTATAATAGTTTCTCACTGCTGACATTACTGCCGTTCTTTTTATCAATATCTTATGCACCATTCGTTGTTCCCAGTAGCCTACACTTGGTGTATTGTATGTTCTTTTGAAAGTATTTCACAGTTCTCTAAAATAGATAATGTTGAACTAAAAATTAATTTGATAATTTTGAACTAGATACCATTCCTATAGATAGAATTTTCGGTCTCTACCAGTTTTCTGGACGTTTTCAATTTAATTTTTATAAGCTTTTGAAGCTGATCCACTTATTCCCTGTTTGTGTTACCCATACTTTTCTTTAATGTCTTAATTTTCCCATCTTCAGACGTTGGCCTTTTCCTTCTGTATTGATTTATTAACAATTTGTCGCTTCTTCCACACAGCGTTTTCAACATGGCTTTGGGGAGAATTGCGCCTTTCCGCTTCTTCCACACAACGTGAGTCTTTAGAAGTAACAGCAAACGCATAGTTAAAAAGGATGCTGAAACGTAAAATCCCCTTAATCAATCATATCAAATAACTTTCTGACTACCCTAACAATTTTAATTACCTTTTCGTTGCTGCTCTGTTTGATTAACATGGTTAATTACAATATTTCCGCATTTGACAAGTTATACCGGGAGTCTATATTTACACAGCTGATTGCAATGTTTTTACATCTTTTAAAATAAATTTGTAACTAACTATACGTAAACCCAAACTGGAACAATTTTAAGGTTAGTTTTCGCTCTTCTTGAACCTACACTTTGCTAGTTCAATCTACTCGTCGCCAGGAATAAATTCATCACGTTTGGTTCGTAATTCGAAATACAAACGAACAGAATGCAGTTTGTTCAGTTCACACAAACGAAAACATTTTCTTGCACTAAGTAAGTCTGAGTAGCCAAACGAACAAAGCTTTACAAAGAAACTGTAATTAAATAATGTGAATAGATAATTTATACCTAGCTAGTCTGTAAAATCCGACTATGAAAATCAGGCGCAATTTTTATTGATATTGAATAATTTTTTTCGTTATTTGACATTTAGAAATGTATCGTGTAAAGTGGGTAAATGTCAGTTTGGTAATGACATCTTGAAATTTTGTTTGGAAAACAGAAACTGATCAATTTAGCCTTGGAAACTGGTTTCACTTGTCCCATCTCTTATCTTACTTTAATATATACGGTCTCTAATAGCAACGCGATGCGTTTTTGTTAATAAGAGGAGAACAATTGAAATTAAATTATTGAAGCTTGAGGCGAATTTTGTGTTCCCTTAAGGCTGAAAACACACGAAGCGGTTCACGCCGAGTCGGCGGCCGAGTCGCCTGCCGACTCCATGTATTTAAAGCGGATAAAACACACGCTGCGTCATGTAGCGCGTACGCCGCGCGTACGCCGTGTGTACGCCGAGCGTACGCCGACCTTACGCCGACCGTACGCTCATGCAGAACAAGTGCCGAGCGCGGTTTTCTTATCGCTTCAAGCGTACTCTCAAGTCTGTGCTCTCTTATGACTGTACACACGACAAGCGGTTTCTAAGCGCTGAGTATCAGGCGCGGTTGTCAAATATCTTTGTCATATATGAAAATATTTACTTAGATGAGTAGTATCTGACTGATCATTTGTTTTGAAGGTTATATATGTACTAATTTAATTTTAGTGGTAAATATGTGTTCCAATATCGAAACCGAAAAATTAATAATGGAAATCCAGGCAAGACCAGCCATATGGAACATGCAGCATGTTGATTATTCAAATAAAATAAAACGAAAACGAATCCATCGTCTTCAATAGGAATACTGGCAACATGTTATCGTTATGTATATCGCGCCGACTGGACGCCGACTCGTGTGTTTTATATCGCAGGCGGTTGCCGACTCGGCCGCCGACTCGGCGTGAACCGCTTCATGTGTTTTCAGCCTAAATCTATGTTTTAACAAAATAAAAGTATTTTTACACAAATAAAATGTTTACCGTTTCATTGTACAAGTGTTCAGCCAGCTGTGGGAGTGTTTGTATAAAGTTCCATGACGAAAAATGTACATTTTTTCAAAACTAATTCTAAGGGAACATCGGCAGCCGAGCACTTGGAGTTTCCGATCTTCGACTATGTTCATCTAAGCAACGGAACCCAGAAATCAGCATTCCAGCACATCGAAGGGATCTGCAAGAGCAGCAGGATCAACATTTGCGGCCAGGGAAGCGTCTACAGGCTGAGAAGTTCCAGCAGCGTCATCTACGACCATCTCCAAGCTAAGTTTCAGCAATCTTTACGAGGTAGGAACTAACTGTAATTCGAGTGTTGGCGTTCGGGATAGTTATTTAAATAGAAGGATAAACCTTGCTGAAGAGGCCTATCGCATATCCAAGAGTCTAAATACGGCTCAATCTTCAGAAAATCCATGGCGCCAGAAAAAATTACGGTTTTTGCAAAGATTCCCAAAACAGCAGAAACAAATGATAGTTAGCGTGGGTCTACGTCACATCTATAAACAAATACGTGGAGGTTTGTTGCCAAGCGCGATAATTAAATCAATTTACCTGACGGTTCTTTGCTTCATGTCACGATCTTAAACATTCAAAGTAATGTTCATTGCACTGGCGTCCCAATGTGTCGGCGAATTTTATAATTAATATTAATTTCTGTTGACGACGAGAAGCACAAATTGCCTAATTAATTAAAATATTTATTCACAGGACATTTAGGTGTTATCAAACTTATTAAAAACCATTATTTGTGCGGGTAATCTTGTCTGTAAGTACAAGCGCTCTGGTTTGAATCAAAGTAACAAAAAATAAGACAACATGGCCGATAAGCGTTCAAGAAGACAGAAGAAAAACGAAGAAGAAAAGGAAGAGGAGCACCAAGCAGAAGAAACGGTGGAAATGCTAGAACAAATACAGAAGAACAACGGCAAGGAGACCAGGTTGACGAAAAACAGGCCCAAACTTCAAAAGAAGGAGCAGATTTAAGTGTAATCATAGAGGTGATGCTTCAAATGCGAAGCGAAGCAAAAGAACGTGAGAATAGATTGAAAATCGAAGCAGAAGAGCGAAAAAGAAGGGTACATGAAGCAATCCGAAATAATGCAGAGGAGCGTAAAAATAGTGTTATATTAAGGCTTCACTTTGCGGTATCATTTACATTTATGTTCTCTTACGTTGAAACGCCTATTAACAAATTCCACTAGTTGCTCTATATTTAATTGAATTATGCCTTTTAGATATTCAAAAGTTTCAACTTATAAAAATGATAACACTTAAGACTCTTTCAGGGCTTTGGGTTCGATTATCTTATTGCTTTGTTATGTAAATTTGCAAATATTTTTCAAAGTGCATTGAAATTAATTGTCACCTATTATGTCAAACTAAACGTCAACAGCCTCCAAAACCAAACATGACAAATGCTCAATTCTAATTGTATACTATTTACCTTATATGATACGGTAAGTAATTGTTTATAATTATTTGCACTTTTTAAATTGTCTTTTATTTGCTTTGGCGTTGATAGAACAAGATTACTACCCATCTTGTACTGCTCTTATACCACCTCCAATACAGCAATCCTTCTGAAGTCAACAGCTTGGACCCTTTCTTAGTCCTGCTGTAATGTCCTGCTTACGAACACTGACAGTCAACCCCTACTGACCAACAGCTGTCAACTCCCGGCAGCTATCAGCACAGACTGTACCTTACTCTGCTCGCGTTCCTGCCACCTTCCAGAACAGAAACAGCTCTCTGGCAAGTTAGATGTCACAGATAAACTCCAACTGTCACACCTCTTCCGTAGCTCCAAGATTCATTAACCTCTGTCGTCAGTAGCCAACAGAATACCTCACATGTGGTCCTGTCTCTGCTATCCCCCTTGAATGGATCCTCTTGTCTCCAGAATGTATCCAAGAACTCAGTATTCAGCAAACTCAAACTAATGTAATTCCTTGTCAATTGTAGTCTTCAAAATAAACTGTTTCAATCCAAATATTTAATTCTTCACTTCTTAATAAATCTTCTTGTATCTATTTAGTTGTACCATCTTCCAATTCTCTTCTGCAACTTAAACTTCATTTCTCATTCTTATCTCTTGATATTTCACTTGTATCTTAACCCCATAGATTTAACTTTTCCAAACTAATACATTAAAAATAGGGTAAAATTTCTATGTTTTTTTATTAGACCAAAATAGAAAATTACATGTTTTATAAGTTGTTTCTTCTAATTATTGGAACAAAATACCTAACTACCCTCTATTTCATTCTTAATGCCTTTTATATTATAATATTATTTGACCCTTACCTATTTTAAATTATATTGTTATCAGAATCTGCATTTGTCATTATGATACTACTTTATATCCATGCTTTCTAGATTCAAAACACCTGCAAACGTTCAATAGTTATCATTGCATGAAGAATTTGTTCTAATTTAGATTTATTCACTAATTTTTTTTGAAACATCCTCTAACTTATGACTGGGTCAAAATAGATTGTATTGCTATCCCAAATTTCTTTTATAGATTCCAAATTTAGTCAAAACCAACACATAGTGTGTCATACAATAGATTGAGGAATGATGCAGAGAAACGTGAAAGAAGAATACAAGAGGCAATCCGAAGTAATGCAGAGGAGCGAGAAAGAAGGGTACGCAGTGATGCGGAAGAAAGAGAGAGTAGGCTTCGTGGTTCGTGACCATACTGAAATATTAATTGTGGGGTTTAAAGAAGATTTCGACAGGATGCAGGTCAACAACAGAAAACAATTGCAAATTGAGATTAGTACCTTACTACAAAAATTAGAAAAATTTAAGGAAACAACAAAGAACAAGTTACGGCAGGAGCTTCAACAAGAGGTGTCACAGTGAAGTTAGAAAAGAAAGAAGAAGAAATAGAGTGCAGAATTAAAGGAGTGGAAACTAAGACACAAGAACAACTAATACATTCCATTTTAACTAGCCTTAAATTACTGACAGGCAAAGTGAGCACAGTATAAATTAACCTGACGATTGTGGTAATTTGCCCTAATTGTTAATTTTATAATTAAAAATAACCTTTATAAATCAAGGCATTCATTAAAATATATCTCAGACCATAAAGGACATCGACATGCAATGTAACAATTACATCGAACTGAAACGGTCAAACCAATCAAGAAGATTGATAACAGAGGAGGAGGGAGACATGTAATCTGCATGCAAAGTATCATCTTTTTTCCAACAAATAGTTTTTGAGGTATACAGGCAACAGACGGACAGACAGACAGACGGATAGACGGAATTGAAAAAAACCTGTTTTTCGTTATATAGGAACCCTGAAACGTGAGGATTTGAAAAAATCTCGGAAGTTGATTTTTTCACGATTACGATACTGCCTTCGTCTTTTAAACGAGGAAAGTACCTATGTTTTAATTAATTTTTCTTATCTTATCGGATTGTCAAAAATGACGTTTTATGGTAGCACTGTTGAATTTCTATTCGTTTGTACCGCCAGATGCCAGCGCATAAAGCACCAGCCTCTACACCGCAAGGTAAATGAGGTTACAGATAATACATACATACAAACATTTTTTGTTACTGCTAGGTTGGACAACACAAAAGCGTAATTTTTAAAATTTGCGTGATTGTTACCTGGCAACTTTTATTTATTTTTGCTTAAGTCAGTTCGAAATAGAAAATATTTTGATTTAAGAATGTCATCTTCAAAGAAAAGAACCCTCTTAACGTGCAGAAAGAAGTCGGCAGTTGTGAAAAGCTACCTAGAATTTAAAGATTCATTCCCCAACGCAAATAAAAAAGAGATTTCTGAAAAAGTAGCAAGAATATTTTCTGTAAGTAAAAGTGGAAATAAATTACATTACATAGCAAGTTCTAATTACCTTCTTCCAGATAAGTCCTAACCAAGTTCTTGATATTTTAAACAAATTTAATAAGAGAGAACCATTAAGCAGTCCAAAATTCAAAGCAAAATGTCGATCAACAGCATTTTGGGAATTTTCATACAAAGAAGATTTATCGCGTTATATTTATCCATTAAATGAAAAAGGAGAATATTTCACAGTATCTCATTTATATAATTACAGTACAACAAATTTGGAATTTAAGG
>CALNHX010013599.1:0-14625 GCA_940337035.1 Agriotes lineatus
AGATATCTAGCGGGATAGAGGCGCAGATCGCTAACGCAAAGTAGCTTAACCTAACAAAATTCCTGGCCTACCGAAAAAACTCCATTCATCATTTTCCGAAGAATGTTGGCGTCTTGCCCGTTATCTGCTTATGGAAACGGACTTGGACATTCTCTGCCCGGCAATTATGATTGGAGACCGCCATAAGGCACCAAGTAGGCCAAACGGGTCAAAATCAATTCACAAAATGTGGAACTAGCCTGTGACATTAATTTTAATTTGGAAGAACTGTGTTTAAACGCGACCTACTCGAAGTTATAAATTTTCGAAATTGTCGCTGGTAGTGGCGTGGGTTTAGAATTTATCTATATGCTGGTTAGAAACAATGGCAAATGCGGAGTCAAAAATGTAACAGTTCAAACAGATTACATAAAAATGTATTGTAAATGATATTAAATAGATTTTAAAATAGTTGAGTTTCTCTTCATGCATCTACGGGTATAATTAGCGTAATTTGAAATAAGTAGCATTGAAAAATACAACAGAAACGTGGGAACTGTAGACACTGCACTTTGAATCTTAATGCAGAGAATTTCTTTTGCTTGTAGCCTGTAGCAGCATCAGGTGAAAGTAAAGCTATATATGTTCACACAATAATAACATGGGGTAACCTGTCGTATAGTAACTAGTTACGAAATATCTAAACAAAAATCAATTTGTAGTACGTAGCTACCCATTATATTCAAAATTTTAAACATAAAATAAAATGAGAAAAGAATATTTTTTAGTATGAACATATTGTTATGATACCTAAAGAACAGTTGTGGATGAGTATTAATGTAAATATAAAATTTGGTAGATCAAAACAATCAATCAGAAAAGTTTAAAAAGAATTAGCTGTTTGAATGAAAGTCATTAATAGAATTTGAATTTGATGCAATTTAATTTGAAAGGTATAGCACTTGAGTATTCTGTAGTGGTTTTGAAAGTTAGAAGGTAAAGACAAGCTCATGTTCCATGTGACAAATATAATTTCTATAAAAAATAATATAATGAAGTAGGTAGAACTCAAATAAGTTTATTTTGTAGCATTTAGGAAAATTTTGTTATAATTATGTTATTGAAAAATAACAAATTAAAACAACATGTAATTTCGTATTTTGGTAAAAATAAAAAGTGAAATTTTAACCCTGTTTATTTAAAATTATTTGGAAAAGGTTAGGGGTAATAACTAAATCTACGAGGTGTAAAATAAAATGAAATATTAACAAGATCAAGATAATAGTTACTGAAGATAATATGGAATATGGTTTAAATAGATACTAGCAAGAATATAATAAGATTTGGATAGAATTGATTTAATTTTAATACTACAATTGATAAGAAGTTACATTGATTGAAAGGTCACTGATTGCTGGATTTGTTGAGGGACAACTTAGGACGTGTAGATCGGTATACAGGAATTGGCGGAGGAACAACTGGATTCAGGAGATTCTGTTGGTTACGGACAACAGAGATGGCCAAAGTAGGAGCTAAGGGAGTAGAAAATTAATGTGGATTCATCTGCGGGAGCAAACTTGCCGTGAAGCCGTTGGAACGAGGGAAGCTGTTGAAGGTGACAGTGGTGTTGGTGAAAAGCAAGGGGCCATTTCTGCAGGCAGTCAGGGGTTTGACGAATTGGCAGCTGTTTGTCAATAAGCAGTGCATTATAGCTGAACTATCTGGGGATCCGAGCTGTGGACGTCGGAAGAGTGCTGTCTTGAGGTTACTTGGAAGCGGTGAGAATGAGAGCAGTCCAGGTGGGTTTTTAATTTGTCCTATCGAAGCAGTAGTAAATAAAAGACAATTATAAAAGTGTAAGTAACTATAATCAAATACTTATCACATTATATTGAATCACTAAGAGGTGAATAGAATTTATATTTGTCATATTTGATTGAAAGTGTTCCTGGAGCACTGTTTTGATGTACATGGTGACAGTTCATGTCATTAAACAATTTAAAGTCATTATTAAAATAAAATAGCAATTAATAAGCAACTAGATAATCGAACTAACCCTGAAAAGAGTTTCAAGGCGCTACCGTTATTAATAAGAATAATATTGAAGTTCCAATTAAATAATTCAATTTAGAAAAATATTTGAGCTGCCGCTACAATATCGATAACAATATGAGGGGAAGTTAAATTAAAACCATTTTTGCATTAACAGCTGTGCACTAACAGAAACAAAACGAATTTATGCGATACCAATACTATGACAAATACTGACATTACACACTGGACAAGAAAAGATTACTTCAAGACATGATACAGAAGTATCAGCAAGAACGGAAAAACTATTTTGCTAACACCTACCATATAATAAACGAAATGATATGTCGGTCGAACTCCAACAAACCCAGGGGTGACGAGGAATCCAATACTTTTATAAATTACTAGAAGACTACGATAAAATAACTATTACCTTAAAGCAATAATACGTAATTGGTAGATTTGGTAATAAAAACAACGGATAAATGCTAATGGGTATCGTTGCAGATGCGGTCGTTGCAATTGCAGGTTAACCCAAAATATTTTTTCAGGTAATGTTGCATTTGCGGTCAAAGATGCAAGGGGTGCTATAAACCATTATACGCTTAAGTTGAACATGAGATATTTTTATTATATGACTTCAGTTTTAGAATAAACTGCTCAAGTACAGGTCTAAAGAGTAGCTTCAGCACTGCGAAAACATTAAGTATTATAGTGCACCCAGAATGTGTAGTTCAAAACGTGACCACCGAACTTCTGTAGATGGCGCCAAGTGGATAAGCCGCCACTGTGCTACAATGCTTGGAAATTTTGCAAAGTGGAAAATCGCCACCTTTCTCCAAAACCAAATAGCGCATGAAGGTGCTCGGGACCTTAGCAACAACTTTGCCCCCTTTCAAAATTTCGATATCTGTAGCCGTTCGAAAGTTAGAGGCGATCCAGACAGACAGACAGACGGACGGACGGACGGACGGACAAAACGTTCGCATAAGTACGCTGAAGCTACTAATAACCTAACTTTGCATCCTCTGTCCAATATCACTACTTAAATTCATTTAACTCAAAACTATACTTGTAAATTTATCTACTACGTATACCATAGTAAACACTAATTAGGTTTTTCAAATAAGCTTTCCTTCACACTTTATTCAGGCTTAGGATTGGAAATTAATTTCAAATCATTGGCGTGTGCAATAGTTATTTTTATATTAAGTGCGCGAAATCAGTGTTTTCTTGCTGCGCATGAGAATGTTACTTTTAGGCGTCAGGTCTAGATAAAGAAGCGATTCGAATACGTCAAAAAAACACTGATTCCGCCAATGAACTACAAACAATATTTTTTCTACAATCGGCGCAAGATCTTTCTGTCCCCCATCGGTCACCCCGTCAACTGCAAAAAGTCGTAAAACGATTAATTACTTCACTGCTGATTTCTCGTATTTTGATGACGATTTCGGTGTTCTTCACTGCCGATTTAAAAAAATAGTAATTTTTGCCATTTAAAAATGGCAAACTTTGCGTATCGATAGAGATGTGCGAATGTTGACTTTTTTGGCAGTTGCAAAAAACCTTGTTTTTGTTTTTATATTTATTTATTTTACTTTTTTAAATGGAGTTAGTAAATTGTAGATTTAAAAGTAAATAGCAGAAGTCTTAGACATGTGCCATCTCTTTAAATCGGAATTCTGGAAGGCTTCATTCTTCTAATCCTGTTGTCAATTTGTATGTATGCCTTATTTCGTTTCTTGATTTCTAAATTCATGTCCATCCTGTTGAATACGTAGTCAAAGTATCTGCTTCTTTGCGCAAGTTTTTTCCGAGCTAATAGACGTTGGGATGAAATTTCATTAAAAGACTATTGAGTATATTATTTTATCTCTGTACAGCATTGTTGGTCCTATGACGACGTCCATAACAGTTCTAGATTTTCATAATTCTGTTGCCATTGTTCGACGGAATAATCGTATAATTCTGGCATCTTTTCATTTCCCGAAGTGTTCGTTGTACATATAACGAGCCACCTTTCTTCAATAAGGTCCAGAGGCCAGTAATTAAATGCGGTCCGATAGCTTGAATCTTTCTCCAGAACGACTGGTTGAAGTGGTAGTTAGATTCGAGCATATCTATAGCAGGAGACACAGTTTTAAGTGCTTTGTTATCATCGATATGATTGTAAAAGGAGAAAAGCAAAGGCAACCGACTTCTCAGTCGGAGCTGGTCGTGGGTCAAACAAAAAACTCTAATCTTAAGCTGTACATTACAAACAAACAAAATATGGGCGCCAAGTAGCAGCTAACCCGGCACTTTGCTAATCAAAAAGTTACATAACGATAGATGCTACTAATCAATCCTAAATGACAATAGAGGTAACGGCAAGGGTAGTACATACACAACAATAAAAAAATAATCAAACAAACACGGCAAACCAGATGCAATTAATTCATAAATATTTAGCGTAGATAACACAGGTAAAAATATCACAACATAAAAAGCGTGAATGTAATATTTATATATAATTTAATTAATTGATGTACGAACGTTTAATGTAAATAAATATTGTAAAGAAATAAATTACAGATTGACTGTCAAATTGGCAATTTGCATTACCAGAAAGTTGTCGGTAGCACGTATGACCACGACAAAATTATTACAGAATAAATTTTGGGTGTCTAGCTGAATTCGACCTTAAACCCACTAATACAAGAGCATTCAGATGTTGACAGTAATTAACAAAATCGCTCTCACAGACTCAAGATCTTGTTTCTGATTATAAGGCGCTTTATAACCCGGAATATAACTTGCAGTTGATTTAAATCTCATCAGTTTCAATGTGCCGCATAATAGTAAGTATTTAAGCAAATTCTTGCAAGTGCGGGATTAATCAAGTTGGATTCAACCGAGCTCCTTTTAACTAATCTGACGTGAAAGCCGAAATAAAATTAAGCTTTCATGCAAGGTTGTCTTACAAATCCCAACATTTACAATTAAAATTTACATCCAGCGGTTCGTGTGATACCACGAGAAATTTTGCTTGACACATTACTGGTTTTACAGATTACAATGTAAACAAACGCCTAAATATGAATTAACTAAATAGTTCTGTGCTACTTAGGTAAGTGCTATTTTTACACTAAATTCATCTCATTACAAAAGCAATTTTAAGTTTGCTGAAAGCATATTAAAAGGTGCTCCAAACATCTTAATGCAGGGGCAAAACAGAATGGATTAAAACAGACCTTATGCGGGGAATTTCCGTCCTTTTTTAAATAGACTTCCAAACTCCTGGCGATAGATGTCTAGAATAGGCAAACCTTCTTCAGAAACCCCATTTTTTTGCAACGTACGTGACTTTTGCACTTCGACTGAGGCTACCTCCGAGGCCTGCGATGTGGGCCTCGCTATATCGGGTACAAATACATGCTGCCTTACCTTTGGTTCTTATTCTTCCCTTGCAGTAATGACGCCGTTCTTTAACACATACCCAGGTAGTCACATATTCGTTATAGTTTCGGTACACACAGTATTAGTATCCACCGTGAAATGAAAAAGGCTTTCCTTTAGTGGTTTCAATCACTTCCGAAGTTTCCATTGCAGGAACTAGTTGTGACGTTTTATAATAAATTGCTTCAACTAATGCAACTATAAATTATACCTGCCATGTCATGGTACACCCTCTATATTAGTGGGTTTTTTACAGCTATCGTTGCCGTTTACAGCGTCCCATATTCATGCCTTTCTATGGGTGACAGGTTTTTCTTCAAAATTATTTTCCCAGTTCTTCCGTTGCAACTATTTTCTAGGTCTTCCTCTTTTTTCTCGGTTGAGTTTTTCATTTCCATATTTGTTGTGGCAGTATATCTGTGTTTATTTTTCATATTTGACCATACCATAGGAGCTGTTTTGTTCAATTTTTTTAGAAGGAATCCTTGTACTTTGATCCTCTCTTATTTGTTCATTTGGTACTCTGTCTATGATTGTTCAATCAATATTAAATGTAGTTCACTGATGTGTCTAATGGTTCTATCTGTTAACTGTTTCAAACAGAAGAAATTATGTATACAATATCTACTTGGCCTGAAGCCGTTCTGCTAATCTGATTTCTTAAATTCTTGTTCAATTCTCGTTTTCTAAATTCGTCAGTACAATCTACTCGCCGAGGAGGTGACTCTAATTTCCCTATAATTCTCGTATTTCATTTCACTCCCCTTCTGCTACAGTAAAACTGGATACAGCTTTTGACCATTCTCATTGAAATGTGAGCTCCAGTTCACCTTACCTTGCTAATGACGAAGCTGAGGCTATTATGTGGGTAGATACGAGTAACCGAAAACCCGAATACAGGGAAAGACGACCAGAGCCGCACTGGGGGTTGGTCGGTAGTCAGTAGTTGTCGGGGCCGGTATTCTGCTAGATAATCGTAATCACGTACGAACATATACTTGTACAAGGTTCTTCACGACAAGCTGAGTCGATAGTTTATGTTATAATTGACTACGTTATAATGGTAGATACAAGTAACCGAAAACCCGAAAACAGGGAAAGACGACCAGAGCCGCACTGGGGGGTAGTCGGTAGTCAGTAGTCGTCGGGGCCGGTATTCTGCTAGATAATCATGATCACGTACGAACATATACTTGTACAGGGTCCTTCACGACAAGCTGAGTCGATAGTTTATGTTATAATTGACTACGTTATAATGGTCTTTATGTGTGTAAATGGTTTTATGTTATAACAATAATTATTATTCTTTAGCTATTACCTTTGACTTTTACTATGCTTTAGTTTATTTTCAATCAATTCTCTTTTACAATGTATTTAAGTAACTCATTTACGTTTTTATAAATTATGAATTATCAATATAATTAAATATCTCTAGCTCCGATAGCAAACATTTACTTTTAACTGAAAACACAGGTCGGATTCGCTCATAATCAAGACTGCTTTTATTCCTGAAAATTCATTTTTTAATTTCGTGACAGCCTGTACGTCTGTCACTGTCACTTTATATTATGCAAGTGCAAACTCAAATAGAAATACCTCCTCGTTACATTACCTGTCATTCAAAAAATATCAAATAGTAAGTACTCACCTCTTTAAAATTAGCTCACTTCACTCTTTCTATATTTTTCTTTCAGTTTTTACATAACTACCTAGCCTGTCACCTGCCCATGGACCTCGATACTGTCCTTTACCAAACCAAATGCATCCGGTAGTCCCACAGAAATCTCCCAACTTCCAGACAAATCCCAGTACGAACTCAACCAAACACCAGGAACCGCAAAGACATCCCAGCCAAACACGACCAGACGCCTACCACTTTTCTCCAACAAGACTGCCAAAAAATTATCAGCAGCAAACGCCTTCCACGTCTTCCTTCCAAAATTCTCAAGCCACCGACGACCTAGTATTACGAACCTCGACTAGATGCAAATTACAAGGTGCCACTTCAATAATAAGCTTGGTGAATTAGAACTCCAGCAGATGAAAAACCTTCTATCCACACCACAAGACGCTCACTCTGCTAACAAACTCAATGTAAACAACTTCCAGTAAAATTATTCCCTGCTATCCAATTCATATGATGTAATTGATTGACAATAAACTTAGTTCTGCATTCAATTCGAGAAATTGCTTTTGTATATTATAACTGTATTACATATGGCACTCTCACTATATTCATTTTCTTCCTCATTATCATATCCGCATCTTTAAATCTTTTAAAATTTTATTTTAATTCTCTTCTCGCAAATTTTAGGTTAATTCGCAACCCTTTATATTTCCAAACAGATTAAAACATTTAATAAAAGGTTTATTTTAGTAATTTAGCCACTTACAAAGGTTTCTTGTACCAAATTATTTTACATACTCATAATTATTATTATCTCCTTAGTGATATTTTTTGCATATATTTTAATGTCCAACACTCTATAGATATATAATCTGTATCCTATTTATTTAACACCCACTATGTTGAATGATATTTGTCGAATAGGTATTTGTCATTAATCCTCAACTTTATTTCAGATAATAATGAAATTATGTTTGAATCTTTCTGTTTCTCATATAGCATTATTCAATTGAATTTTAATTTCATTTATTTGCCAAATACATAATACTTAAATTCATCTTTGTAATTTAATACTTTATTCTGTATACCTTTTTTTAATCTGATATCAAACCCTTACACTAAAAACCATTAGAGTATATGGGGAATTACAGCAACTAGTTTTCTGAAAAATTGTATACGGGGTTTTTCCGAAGAGCTCGTTTCAACTAAAATATTTTCAGTTTTCTACAACTTTCAGTAATACCGCAAATTGACCCCAACTTCGTTATTTTAAATACTGTTCCAATTTTTATTAAATTTTTGGAATCTACCCTGAATTTTATTCTAACTTTATATGGAACATCATATGTCTAGAGTGCGCCATTTTTGAGTTATTTCAGTTTTTTCAAAATATTTGGCAGATTACAAAAAATTCATTTTTCGAAATCCAAGCCCGTCGGGCCAGATATTTTAAGACCCTGTAGAAATCCTAGACCTATGACTATCCAAATATTTAAAAACTTTTTTAAAAAATTATACAGGGTGCTCAGAAATTGGCGCCACATTCTGCTATTTCAAAAATTCGAAAACTTAATTTTTTTAACCGGCCGTGGATTTTACGCTTAATTGACCTTGAACCTGATGCAACTCTGAAGACAAAGAAATTTGAGTAACATGTTTTGTTTTCCCTTGCATTAAAACCAATTAATACCGTGGACAGTGATCCGGTGCTTGAGTACCTGATTTGTTTTGCTACAGTACCTGCTTGAAATCCGTAGACTTTATTTGGGTCATTTACAGTTCGCTCCACGAACTAAGTCACTTAAAGTACTTAATGGTTTTCATCCTCAGAACCTATATTAATCTCCGTTTCATCTTTTTAAACTGATGTAGTATTTTATATAATGTATTGTTGTACTTTTAATCTATTGTATTTAAAACGAGTTTGTGTTTTGAAGTGCACCTTAATTTTGCCTATATGACCACCTTATTTATGACCTTATTGTGGTATATATCTATTGACTATATTTTGATAATCACCTGTACCTTGTATTAACTGCTAGTACTATGTGATCCTTATACTATACTATGAGCACTCTGTCTTCTTCTTTGTTACTGCTACCTAGATTCGTGTGCTTTCTTTCAGATTATTGTGCTACCTTGAGTTTGCGAATTCTCTGTGATGCCTGGATACATTTGTCGTTAGTTATAAGATTCGCTGGTGCCCTTTTTGGTATTTTAATTAATTTGAGTACTTAAATAGCTGCACTTCATCTCCATTGAGTTAGTCCGTAAGGCAATTGTATCCACGTAGTCGCTTGATTTTGAAAGTTTTAGACGACAAATCAATTAAGAGTATCATTATGTTACATAAAACGAATTCTTAGCTTCCCTAATAAAAATATACTGCTCAACAAATGAACTGGACCATTTGCATACATTGGTGCAACTTTTAAAAGTATTTTCTAAAAGGGCAGTCATGAAATTTTTTGTAACCTTTCAGGATTGTGTCACTATAAAAACTATTTCTTTTCATAATTTATGCCACATTTTATATAAAACAAGTTAAATCCTCGTCGTTTGTTTTTGATAGTACCAATATTTTTTGCAGCTTAATATGTAAATTTGTATTAAATAAATTAAAGTTTGATCAAAAATTATTTTCATCTAGTATGGCCATGAAATAGTTCCCAATTTATGAATGCAACTACGTTTATACTTAATGTCAAAATATGGCATTGGCTTTGTAAATGAGTTATAGTTGCATTCATACATTAAAAAGGATTCCATGGCCAGACTAGATGAAAATAATTTTTGATCATACTATACTTCAAAGAAATCTCTATTAGCACTAAAACACGATTCTTTTCAAAATAATAAATTATACTGTTAAAAATGTTTGCAGTTTTCTACTACAAGCTACTGAATCTCAGCATCGGCCATAGAACGATTTTCTTTCAGCGCTTTTTCTAGAATAACACAAGGAGATAAATTTGGTTTATAGGGAGATTGATAAAATATTTCCCACATTTTCATGAATATAGCTATCCTTACGTAATTCTTCTCGCACCCCCAACAATGTTTGCAGTTTTCACAACTTGCTTTATTGGGGACAGTACATATATTTTGTTCAGTATCTGACATCGAAATGAGCATTCGCACATAAACTTCTTGATATATTAAGGTTCAGAACTTCCTAAGTTTTAAAATATATTAGACTTATTATGCAGCTTGATATGCGAAACCTTAACTCAGTAATAAATATCATATACAGTGAGAATAATGTAAGACTGTACATAGCTGAATTATGCAAAATTAGACATATGGCATTTACTTAATCCCAGTGACTATAGAAACTGGATTATTTTATTATAATTTCAAAACCAACAATTGTTACTAGCATGAGTAAATTGATTAACACTAAAATAAAGTTGCCAATGTATAGTCTTACATTATTCACACTGATAAATTTGTTTGGTTGTACACCAGATATGTATATGCTCGAGTCGAATCAACTTTATAGTATTTAATTTGATTCTAAAGTAACGTCCTAACTTAAAATTGAAAATTTTATTGTAATTATAACTAAAGTTATAGAACATTTCTTAATTTATGTTAAAACCCAATAAATCCCTGTTCATATTTGTAAATAACTTTCAAATAATTAGATAGTGTACTTTGTATCAGTAGCTACCAATCCCAATGCCAAATTAAATTAAACACCAATCTCTGCTATTTCAAACCATGCCAAGTCTTCTTTATAATTTGTCGATTATGTAAATTTAATCAATTCTGCAAGATTTTACGCCGACTTGCTGTTAAATGGATAGTCTCTCATTATGAAACAAGACTGTAGCGCTGGCTATTTCAATTCAGTTCAAAACGGTTATTTCTATTAGTTTTCTAGATTTCGATTAGCAGATATCTAAATGTAAATAACTGTAATATAGTAAGAACTGAAATAAATAATATTAACTAGGAAACTATAGACCTACATCGGTTGTAACAAAGTAGTGATATAACAGTAGGATGGATACATAGTTCCGTAATAAATAAATTATTTTAAAAATTATTTAAAATTCAAATATCTAATAGACATAATGAATATCTAATTTATCCGAAATTCACACTTCCTAACATTCTTCTCTTATTTTTTCGTGTCTAGTGGCAACAATTCTGTAGAATTATTAATTTCTCCAGCTAAATTTCTTTATGGTTAACCGAAAGGCGATTTTTTTAGATAATCCATCTTTAATTTATCATATGCTAATTGTTTATAATTCAAGAGAAACACCGACTCGTATCACACATTGGCATAAAGCGCCTATTATTAGTAAAATTAGATAAAGCACGCAACAAACACTTCTTGTGTAGATCGCCTGCAGGAGCACACGGTTTACAAGTTTTTAAACTCTTCTATGATTGAGAAATTTTATATAAAACCTTATAATTTTCTTTGCGGGTTGCTTTATATTCAAACACGTGATATTTAGTACGTAAAGTTCAAATTTACTGTTGGTTTAAATTTCTTTTTTTTATTTTTGAAAGCCATATTTTTGTAAACGACGTTTTCGAATGGCAGCTTTATCCACTTACCTCCACTGTCAAAAAACACCATTATTGTACAGAAACGTTTATACTGCCGGTAAATATATACCATTGTTATTACGATGTGCTTTACCATTTTCTTGTCGTGTTCCTACTTCTTCCTCAACATGTATTTTATAAAATAGGTAATGATTGCGAGATCGATTTCTTCTCCCATTCATATAGTTCTTTTAGAAGGATTATACGCCAAAACACGAATTAGTAAGATATGGCACCTTATATTTATGTTCAGATTATAATTTTTGTAAGTTAATTGCGTATTATTGCTTATTTATGTAGTATTTTTGTATGTATTATCATTATAATTATGTTAATTGCTTATTTTGCTATTATTGTATCATATGGTATTAATTTTCTTATTTATCCTGTATTTATATGTGAAAAAAAATGGTCTTTAACCGTTAAATAAATAAATAAAAAATAAAATAAAATAAAAATAAATAAATTATACAGGATGTTTAAAAAACACCAACAATCTTAGAGCAGTTATAGGTGATATCAAAATAAGAATGTATTGTTTGTACAGAAATGTACATGTCTGTCTGTAATATTTGAAAAAACAAGAATAATTCTTCGAAATCTCCAAGGAAATAATAACTGCTGTTATATGGTTGATAATGCCATACACAAACACGTTTTTCTTGAATGCGAAATTGAATTTTAAACCTGTCATAAAAATATATCTAATTTGCTGTGCTTTCATTTAAACATAATGTAAATTGATTTATAATCAGCCTACCAGATTTGTAATCTTTTGACCACTTGTGACAAACTAACTTGACAATATCTAATTATTGTTAAAAGTTAACTGCACTATTAAAAACAACCAGTCAAAATTAAGTTTTTTAAAATAATCATTTCTGACTGAAATTTCCTTTGAATTTTAAAACAAGCCGGAACATATTTTATTTCACATTTCATATTTAATATTTGAGGTACCGTGACTGCTAATGTTTAATAAAGTTAAAATCGGCAGTGGTGTTTATTTGTAAGAACTTTAAGTGGCGATTCCAAAGTATCAATAATGGATTTAAATCTCGTAGTTCATGAAATAGTAAAAAGAAGAGAAATAGTAGAAGCAATGAGAAAATTTAAGGGAGTTTAATTTACTATTTAAAAAGTATTAATATCAACTGCAAGAAGATTACAAAATCTGCTGTAATTGTTTTCTACAGTTATTATATCTGTTTACATACAAAATTGTACTACACATAGGATATTATTTTATTTGAAAATTGAAAAGGTCTGTTTTCAAACTTGCTAATTTATTTTATCTCGTTCACTACATAAAAACAGAAGGAGTTGAAATGTATATGCCCAAAGGTTAACTATATTAGACACACATTATATTAATTAATTGCCCATTATAATATTATCCATAAGCAACTCTTATGTAGTTGTTATTTGAACATAAATAGTTCTTTATACATACTCGTATATTTCGTTCAGTTGAATGCTATAAACTTATTCTTTTGAAAATTACACGGTTTAAACATTAAACACTTAACTAGTTGATAAAGAAAGGCAATTTACTAATTATGCCAAAAAATAATATTACTAACTTTTGATCTCACCATCAAGCTAGCCTTGTTATAATTAAAATGGTTTTACATTTTTTAAATTGAATTGTAAATAAAAAGAAGAAAATGGTTTTAAAGTGTTTAATTAATAAAGCCTGCCAAAAAAACAAATTTTGCTAGATTGAATTGACGAGTGTACATAATTAATACGTACAATAGGAGTACAAATATCTAATTAATGTTTTTAATAAAACCAAAACTGTCGTACGAAACACTTCAGAAAGTAATCCCGATCGTCGACGAAGTAAGCCCGATCGGTGACTATAAAAACGTGACAAACGCAAGGCAAGCACAACATACGTTTATACCGTGTGTTAAAAAAGAAATTACAAAATGATTGGCTATAGAAACTAAAAGTAATGTAAACAGCAAGCTTTAGAATTCATTAACTGTCATTACTGTTGTTGTCATACGTTTATATTATAATCTGCTATGGAAATTCTATATTTTGTTGTCTCTAAAGCTTGCTGTTGACATTAATTTTGCTTACCATGGCCAACCCTTATGTAATTTCGTTTTGAACACATGGTATATAAGGATAAAGGTTAAGACTGCACTGCTTGTAAATACCAATTCCAAATTGTTATTAATACTTGTCACTAGTCACTAGTCACTTACTTCTTCTTTCCACCAACTGTTAAAGCATTCGATTATGTATTTACATACGCTATACTATATTTTATTAAATCTGCATATACCGCTGGAGCTCATGCATTTTGCACATGCAAGTTTGAAAAACAACAGGCTTACAATTGTTTTTCGCATTTCATTTATCTTTCATGGGTTATTAACTGTTTAAAGCCTCACAACGAGAAAACAATATGATGTTTAATACAGCCAGAGGCAGCATTGGTTTCTATCTCAGAATTACGTCATTTCATCTTAGAAAATAATAAGCTAACTGTAAAAATGCTCTTATTAAAAATAATAGACCTAAACTTTCTGCTTGTTTGCTTGATCCTAAAATTAATAATAAAGTAATTAAACGAAGAATAGTGTAAAATCAAGCTCCCTAAATTGCAGTTCTTATATACGAGTGATTCTTCTAATCCAGTACCGTCTGAATATGCACGAACAATTTTATTAATAATGTTTGTGAAATTTGCACTAAACTAAAAATATTAATATTGACACAACGAATCGAGCAATATAAAAATTTACTTAACTCTAACAGAATAACATCATTTGCAAAGAAACGTTAAAATGCTTCTTGTCTTTAGTGTGTCAAAAATTCAGAAGTCGGCCATAAGGTAATCGTGGGAGCTGAAAATACAGTTTTCCTAATAATGTAGAGGCCAAAACTGTGACGAAGCAATTAAACTCACAAAGGCAATAAATTAATATAAGGCACAATCAGCACTTTTTAAGTAGGTGCATTGC
>CALNHX010013600.1:0-14613 GCA_940337035.1 Agriotes lineatus
TGTAGGCTTTGTCTGTTCTTCATTACACGATTAGGAAGATTCTTCTATTTTTATTAATCTGTTGTTTGTTATAGACTCTTTCAATGTGTGCATTTCAACCTCTTCTTCATTCTTTGGTGAACTTGCCTACGTTGATCACATTACATTCCTCTCTTATATCGCTGTTTCTAACTCTGCCTGCTCCTGTTTTAGCGACTATCGATCTTAATATATCCATTTTAGTGGTTCGAATTGATTGTTTCGTTTTATTTCTATCTGCAACGTATCTGCTCTGTAAGTTAATATACAGTGAGCGCCAAAAAGCATTGGTCAGTTTCAATACCTAATAAAAACCCATACAATTCACCTATGGAATCAATGATAATTTCTTCATAAATCGGAAACTTGGGAGTTTTGTTTCAATGTTTGACATCCTCCGAAAGTGACAGTTTGGTGTGCTGTTTCACCGTCAAAGATTGTCGGGGCTCATTTTTTCGAGGAAATTGGTGAAACGGCAACGGTTACATCTCAAAGACATTACATGCTTTAAAGATCTTTTTATCGCAAATAGAGGAGATAGTAAATGAATATTGGTTTCAACAGGACAGTGCTACAAATTACACCGCAAGAATTAATACGAATCTCCTACGACAATCGTTTCCAAATAAACTGATTTCTTGCTATGGTGACCTTCATTAGCCCTCGAGATCGCAGGACATAACCACTCCTGATTTTTTCTTTGGGATTACTTGAAGAGCAGAGTATTTACAAGAAAGATAAGAAATCTGGAAAAGCTTAAAATGTTTATTCGGGAAAATATTGAAGCTATACTGCAGGATATGCGGCAACGTGTGATGAGAGATTTCGGCCACCGTTTAAAAGAGTGCATTCAACAAGAGGGGAGTCATTTAACCGACAGCATTTTTCATAAGTGAATCTCCCATTCTTAGTCTTTAAGAAATAGTTCTGATTAACTGTGTAATTTAAGCAAATAAATTGTTATTACAAATTGAAACTGACCAATGCTTTTTGGCGCTCACTGTAGATCTGAAAATCGTCTTTTACACTTTGGTCTTACCTTCATTTGATATGTACCTGTTCGTCCAGATTATGTCTTGAAGGTTTCCAGCTACTCTAACTTCTTTCAGCACTTGTTGCCTGACTTCATTGTTTAAATTATTGTTACTGCTATTGTTGTGCCTAAATTATTTATAACCTGCTCCATTATTTTTCTATCGATCTTCGGCTTGCAGCGTAATGGAGCTTTTGAGACCGTTAGTGACTGGGTTTTGTTGCACCATCATATTGAATTTTTATGCTGTAGTAGACAATGTATGCGTTAGAGGTCGTTTTCGTTATCAGCTATAAGCACAATATCATCTACGTAACACAGGAAATGAATTTCTTGTTGCACATATTGTATCCTGGAGGAGGACGAATTTTTCCCGTGACATTGTCCATTACTAAGTTATATATGTATAGGGGTTAGGGAGTGCCCTGTCTCAGTCCTTTGGTAGTTCTTATTTCATTTGTGTATTCGTGATCCACATTTATTTTCGTTTTAGTATTTCTATTAAGATCTCTTATTACATACAGTACGTTCTGCGGCGTATGCTTTTCTTGCAGTGTTTCTAATATGTCCGATAGCTACACGCGCTGAAAGGCTCAAGTCTACAAAATACACAAAGGCAGGCATTTTTCGAACGTATTTTTAACAATTTGTCTTACCACGAATATTGCTTCTACTGTTGATCGGATTCGTCTAAACCCTTACTGTTCTTCGGATATTTTTATGTGACGTTCCAACTTTTCTAATATTGAACTAGTGAATAGTTTTTTTCACAGTACTGAGCAAAGTGATTCTCCTTTAGTTATTGGGGTCCGTCTTTTCGCCCTGGAACGGTTCCATTCAGGCGGAATTCTTGAAGTTTTTAGAACAATTTTAAATCATAGTGTTATTTGCATTATTAGCGCCTCGCCACCGTATTTAAGAAATTCGTTTAAAATATTGTCAGTTTCAGCTACTTTTTTATTCTTTAGTTTTTTATTACATTTATTACGTCTTCATCCGTTATTTAGACTTCAGAATGCATATCAACTTCTTGGGTGATTTGTGGGTTTCGTGAGTTTTCATTTTTGTAGAGTTACAAATCACTTATCCTTGGTCTTTCCTTATTCTACTTATGTGTACTGTGTCACTAACGTTTAGTTTTCTATTCCTTAGCGTTTTCCACACGCGTTTCTGTGCTCCTTACTTGTCTCCTTCCATTTCTCTCGTGAAGTTATCCCAGTAACCTCCTTTTAATTGTCTTATTTTTCTATTTGCGTCATTTATTTATTGTATGGACATTTTTCTATCTGCTTTGCTTTTAGTACTTTTATACACGTCGTAGGCGTCGTGCTTCCTTTTCGTGATTTCTACATTTCGACATTTCTTTTCTTTGGTTGAATTTTTAATGTTCTTTTTCGTATTGATTCTTTTGCTGCTTTTAATATTTTAGTTATTATTCTGTTCCAAACCGTAGCGTCATCGTTCTCTATTATGATTATCCTTTAATTTCAGTTCTAACCTTCTACAGTACAAGAATTTGGTGGCGTCATAGTTTAACGATTCCACGTTGAACTTTTTTGATGGTGGTAACTTTATTCAATTCTTTATTTAGAAATTGGATCTTAATTTACCAAGTACCGTTTTATGGTTGTTTCCTAATGTTAGTGTGTCGAGGACTCTTACATCCACGATTTGTGTTGGGGTGATTTATTTGCCTACTGGTTATGATCTAGTCAATTACTGATTTCCTTCCATGTATGATTTTGAAGGTGTACATCTAATGCATTTTGTAGTCGAAAAAGATGGTATTAGTTCTGAGACTATCTTTGTTTAATTTGAGGTATAATATCATTACGTCTAGGAGTACTTAACTGTCCCATTATAATTATTTGCTGATTCCGGGGAAGCCCGTCAATCTGATCCTGTACTTCTTCATAAATGCTCTTCATTCTTGCCTGGATCTTGTTATGTTCCGAGCGTATACGCTGATAATATGAAAAATATATATTGTACTTCTAGTTGTACTCCTTACACTCTTGGCCTTGTGTACTCGATTTCGTGTAGAAACTTTTTTTTTACTTTATTTATATTTACAGTCTGCTCTGTGAGCAAGAAGTAAATTTTGTGAATTTATAAGATGAATGCATGAGAGATGTTTTCCCAGTGGAAAACTTCCTTAACAATAACTTATTATATACTGTAATGGTATGATACTTACAGCAATTCTGGTTGCATTGCTAATTTACGAATGTTAATAAAAGATTCAAATAAGCCCAGAATTGGTATTGTATTTATTGCAACAGTAAGAGTCACTAGTGGTGACATGATTAACAACCACTGTAGTTAATTAATAGAAGTTCGTGATTGTATAAAAGGGTATCGTTGAGGTTGCGATCAGCTTCAATTTTGTGCTCAATATGGCAAATGTAGGTAATTTTATGATGGCGGACAGATTAATTGAGTAACGTCAGGTCACGACAATGAAGTCGCTTTAGTGCAAAAATGTTTCGAAACTTTACAGAAGGTTAATGCAGCGTTTGCATTCATATTGAAGTGCCAACTGTCGATGACGCAGCTAAAGAGGTTAAAAAGCAGTGCAAAAAGGCACAGATCATGCAAAGAGCATGTAAGAAGCAACCTGAGAATTACTTAAGATTACAAGAATGTGCTAGTAAAAGTGTTTATTAACTAAAAGTGAACTCAAGTGAAAAGTGCGACCAATTGTGAGTTTATAGTTTCCTGATTGACATTTATAAAAACAATTAAAATTAAGATCAAAGTATGTACACCTACAGATGAGCAATTGTAAATCATGTTGCTAGGGTGACGTAGAGAGTCGCTTGTTATTATTTTAAAGGGGTTGTTACCCGGGAGCTAAGCCGAAAGCTGTGTGTGAGTTGGCTTTTCGATTTGGATATTAATTTGTTGATAAAAGTAAATATTTTGTGTCCAGTTGTGCGTTGGGCACCAGTCCGCACTGTATAACTTTCAACATAAACAGCTGTGGTCAAATTGGCAGTGTGCCAGAATGCAGTTCCAGAATAAATTGGACCTGGAGGGAAGCCTGTGCGAGTTCATCTTCGGAGCTGAGATTCTACAAGATTTGGAGTTGCGGGTAGCAGACAGCAAGGTGCAGCACCTAGACGGGGTCCAAGTCGTGGTCCAGAAGGAGCAAGCAGCAGCAGGAAGCTTGCCAGAAAACAGATACGAGATTGGCGTCCTTTGTAGAAGCCGGAAACAAGATCGGCATTCCTTGGAGGAAAAAAATTGAGTTGGCGTCTTTTTGCACTTGTAAAACAAATTCCAGGTTAGCCAAACTACTTGATTATTATGAAAGCATTGTTGTAATATACGTGAGGTGAACTAATTGATTGTTGGTTATTTCTGTGTGTTTTGAAGACCTTTGTTTGGGGTTAAATATTTTGTGGTTATCTGTCTTTCGTCAGCATCGATCATTTGCCATAAGATGGTAAAATTTCAACAGTGTAGAAATCCAACCCTGCAGATGGAGTTTCAACAGCTAGCCGGCGCAAAAGTTTTGGATCATATGCAATTAGATAAAATATAGAAAGAACAACATACTTTTATTAAAGTATAGCTTAATTAAATTATTATATTTTTAAATAGCCAGAGAGAGGGGCAATTTTATTATAACATTCAAACTGCTGTGTGTTGGTTCTCAATTTTATTTATTTCAAGTAAATGTCTTATTATAAATAATAAGCAATAATAGAAAGTAGGGTGCGCCACAATATATGTAATATTGATCACACAAACATTATGTCAGTATCGGTCTCGTAGCTCTAGAGGGTTATGTCTTTTCAGTCTGTGAATTGTGTTGGTATTGTCCAGAAAATTTACAGCCAGAGTGTTTCTGTGGTTTTCAAGAGGTGTAAGATACTTAGCACTAACGCGCTTCACATACTCTTTCACTTATTTTTACATGAAGGTCTCAATGGACGACTTCGTTTTTTACGTACGACGGGGCGTCCGCTATTGTTCAAGGTTTTCTACTGAAATCTTTGCAGGATCTCTAAGTTCGAGTTACTTGTTGTCCCCCATATTTACATAGTTACATCCCGTATGCCCATTTGTGCTTTAGCATGGTTTTGTACAGTAATACCTAATAACCAATTTAATTTGGTGAGTTTCAAGCCCAGTTGTTTTCTTTTGCTGAATAAGTATATGTTTTCCCCACGTTAGTCTGCGATCCAGGTGCATACCAAGGTATTTAACGTCTTCTGCTTGCGGAAGTGGTGTATTGTTGGGTATTACCGGGGAGCATGTTTCCCTTCGAAGTGTGAATGTGACTTGTGTAAACTTTAATTCATTTGCTCTTATACGCCAGATTCGTAGCCAGTTTTGTACTTTGTTGAGAGAAACCTGTAAATGTTGTGATGTAATAGCAGAACTATCGTGGTTTTCAGGAATAACGGTATCCTCTGCAAACGTGGCAGTAATCGTATGGTCATTGGTAGGTACATCTGCTGTATGTATACAGTAAGTAAAGAATGGGTCTTAGTGAGCTTCCTTGCGGTATACCAGAGTTTATTTGGCGTAATTTTGTGATTTGTGACTTCACCTGAAAACGTCTGTCGGTTAGATAAGATTTCATCAGTCGGTAGAAGGTGCGTGGATGGTGTTTTTTGATCTTAAACAATAGTTCGTCATGCCAGACCTTATCGAAGGCCTGGGCTATGTCTAAAAACGCAAAAGACAATATTTCTTTTCTTCATTGTTTAATTTTTTTGTGTAGGAGTATCCCAACACCTGCGCCTGCTATTAGCTGTTATGTATGTGGGGATGTAATCATCTACTGGTGTTCTACCTTTCCTTCTATTTTTATTTCGGTTATGCAGCATATATCAATTTTTCTTTGAGTTCAGGGATAATTTCTTGATCGTGTGCATTCCCAATTCTTATGTTCCAGGTACCCAGTCTTCTGACATTCTTGTTATTAAATTGCTTGTTCCGGTTTCTTTGCCATTTCGTTATCGTTGAGGACAGTCCATTTTTGAGGCTTCGTATGGTTCCATGAGCAATATGTTGGTGTTACACCTCGGACAGGGTGCTAGCCTTACCGCTGGGAGCCCTCCTCGTATATCCAGGCTTGGGACCGGCATGAGTCTCCGCAGATTCCTAGAATATCCCGTTTTATTTTGTTGAGCCTTCATTTTCTAGATCTGCCTCGTCGTGCGTTGTTCTAATATTGCTTTCCCCGTGTAGACTTCACGAGAAGCAGGCAGAATTCTTAGAAATTGTTTTGATTAGACATTGTTAAGGACTAAGCTGCAAGCCTGACTCTCTTACAAAACTATATTTTTATAAATGCAATCTTAACACTCTTCTTAGATTTACTGTCTGATTTTCTTTTGTAAAGCGGAGTGCAGTCAAATAAGCTATTCTCAGAGATCTCAAAACAAGGTAGGAACAACTCTCAGAGCTGGGCACGTATAAAGTACATATTTGCTATAACCGAAAAAGTTTTCCTTGTGTAATCCCCAATTATATCTTCGACAAAAATCCAAGTGACGTCCTTACAAATTCTATTGCTGAAAACATTTGAGGGCAAGAAATATAAGAAAATTAAAGAAAATATTATATAATAAAAACATATAATATAATAACCTGCTTTAAATATTTTACAGTTTTTCCCGAAAAGTTGAAAATTTAAGAATCATGACACATAATCACAGAAACTAACCGCAAAATTTTAATTTAGTTTTAATTTATAAATACCTTACTAAGTTTAGTGGAATAATTAATTTTTAATTTAGTTGTAATTCCAAGAATATTTCACTAAGTTTATATACTGTAGAGTCTCATACGAAATATATAACAACAGATCAATCAAAAAACCAATTAGGGCAGGCTGTGATATGTGTTATGCGTTTGGCAGTACTGAAGTGTATTGTCAGTCTATGTCAAATTCGAGATTAGTAGGTTAGGTTTTGTTTGTTGTTTGACACAGGCTGACGTAAAACTTAACCTGCAAATCTCGAATTTGACATAGACTGACAATACATTTTAGTACTGCCAAACGCATAACACATATCACAACCTGCCCTAATTGGTTTTTTGCTGATCTGTCTGTATATATATACCACAAAATTTAAAAACCTAGAACACTTATAACAAAGATAGGCTCTTTGGTGCCCGATATCATAAACCCAACAGTTTTATTTTACCAACTTAATAATGTGAAATTATGTGATTATAATTTAAATAGCATCTATTATACTATTGCAATACTTTTATATGTAATACTTGGTCAGGGTTTTTCCAGTTGTACAGTCGTTTTCATTAAAGTGTTGTACAGTATTTGTGCTTTGTGAATATGAATTCATTAAACAAAGTTCAAAAAAGTGTTGTATATACAAATATTTTGAAAGTATAGATCCAGGTCTACCTAGTTGATGATACAGTGTGAGCCTTTGTTGATGAAAAACACAACTACCAATAAACTTATAACTGTCTGTGTACAACGGATTTTTGAACACGACTGTACAAGAAAGTTATTTTAAGCATGAAGTTAAACTTTTAAGCTTTTTACGAAAAAAAATATACAGGGTGTTCAAAAAATGGCGGATTAACTGTACGGTGCGTTACTTGGGGATGCTTAATAAACACTGGAAAACATTTAAAAAATTCCCTGGGCCTTATTTTTGGAAAAATTTTTAGTCAAAGGTAGGTGATAAAATCCATTTATTTAATAACTGGTGTATAATTATAGTGTCAGATGTATCTGGGACATATGTAAAACGTCCCAGAGATATCTGACACTATAATTACACACCAGTTATTTAAATAAATGGATTTTATCACCCACCTTTGACCAAAAATGTTTCGAAAAATACGGCCCAGGGAATTTTTTTTTATGTTCTTCCAGCGTTCACTAGGCATCCCCAAGTAACGCACCGTAAAGTTAATCCTCCATTTTTTGGACACCCTGTATAATGCTATAGCCTCTTCATGTGTTATGCTATTTTATTTGATTTAATTTAGATTTTTGTTAAGATTAATTTATGCAAAGATATGCCCTCGTTTAAATTATTTCTTATCTAGTCTATTTATTGTTCTAGCTCCGGCAGAACGTTCAACTCTTAAATCAGGTTGGGTTCAGGTTTTATAAAATATTATTAATTGTTTGCATTACTAATCTTGGCAATCGTATTGATTGTTACTGAGTATTACTAAAAATATATACTTCATAGTTATTTGCTAATATGAGAATTATGTCAAATAACACTTCTGTCAACTGTCAATGTTAAACTATATACTCGAAAGGTAAGCAAAAATTAATGTTTTAACATTTTATACAGCTTTCAAATAATAATAAATGATTAGTACTTCTTGTCAATATCTTATACATTTACTTTTGTGACATTTTAATGTTTATTTACATATACCTGATAGGTCTTCCACTTTTGTGTGCAATCTGTCTCAGTCCAGATAGGCACGCATTGCCTGCTCACCACTGTGATCTGGAACTGGAACGGCCAGGTGAGTAACGTTCTTTTCAACCATTTATAACGGCAGCTATGCTAATTTCCCTGTATTGTATTTTGACGATTATCCGATCTCTGCACTACGCTGCACCGCAGATACTGCCTCACTTAAAACTGTGACGACTCCAATCAGCAACCCAAACTGCCTATGTGTAGTTGTGATTACTCCAATCCTCAGTGACGACCTATACCGGACCGCTGACGACTAGTTTTCCTTTTTGACATCAATCAGCGACTCTACCACAGTCAGCATCCAAATCACTCTCTAGATTCGTCAGCACCGCCCTTTAACGTCGATCAACGGCTCTACCACAGTTAAACTCCAAACTCATCTAGTTGTTTATGGACCGAAGACTATTCTGCTGCTCGTAGTTGTTCACCTTCTTCTTGCAATACTATTACTATTCATTCTTCCTCCAGTGGTCGCTTTACGAATTTCCAATATTGTAGTTTGTTAAATTTCCTTATTTTAAATTTATTTATATATTTCTATTATTCACTTCTACCCTTATGTCGCATTTTAAATCATAAAAATCATTTTAATAAGGTTTTCTTTTAAAATTTTACTCATTACAAAATTTCTATATGTACTCTTTTGTAAATAAAAATTCCTTGTTATTTTCTAAATTAAATTTCACTATAGTAATCCCTATTCATACATTTTTACTTACTTTTACAATAAAGAAAGTATTGGATTCACCCCAAAAATTCAAAATTGAGTTTTTAACAGATCTTCACGTTTTAGAGTCCCCTGAACCTAAAAACCATATTTTTGTTCATTGCTCTGTCGGTGTGTGTATGTGTGTCTGTATGCCTGTGAACAGAATATCTCAAAAACGAAAAGAGGTATGGCGTTGAAACTTCATATATAAGTTTTGTGTACTATGTAGATGCGACAGCAAACTTTTGAAGAAAATCGCATAACCGAAAGTAGGTGTTCACTGTTGTGATTTTTCAGTCTTTTTCGATTTTTTAAAAACGGCTCTAACGATGTTTTTTAAACTTCACGTTTTTATAAAATTTTTAATGTGCATGGATGTGAGATAGGTGATTTTCCAGTTGAATACCTCTAAAATGTGTTTCTTTTGTTTTCTTTTCATTTTTTTTTATTAACTTCTATTTTAAATAGAACACCCGGTATATTATTACATTTTTGAATTCGGTTTAAAATTTTAGAGAAAATGTGTCTCTCGAACTTTGCAATTTTTGAAAATTTTTGGCAAATGCTTAAAAATTAAAAATAAAATTTTTGATTAATTATAAGATCACTGTAAAAGGAAGTTGTGTGCGTGTATCATACCAGATTTTTAAAAACTAACACTCCTGGATTATTTACATTGCAAATTATTTAAATTATTTTTACATATAATGTGACTTTTTAAATGTTTATTTAGCTTAGGCCTTTCACATTTACTCAAATGATCTTATATTGTGTTCTAATTGTTATCTAATATTAATTACGACTTGTACTCTGATACTACCAAAATAACGTTTTTATTACGCCAAATATCAAATATTGAGTCATATTATAACCTTTTTCTAACAATATTGATTGCTTCACCGGACTCGAATTAAATCTGTATTTTATTAAATACTTTTAGGTAGCTATCCTGTACTTTTTATATTAAATTCGCCCTATATAAAATATATTGTTTTAATATTTAGGTACTTGATCATTACATAATTAATCCTGAGATATGATATTTTTTTAATAAAATTACATATGGAGGTACGATATCATAACAACACCAATTAGATTTATGTAAAATCGAAGATGGTGAAATGGTTACAAGACATCCAATTTAAAAAAAAATTGCTTTGTGTTGCTTATAGGACATTATTCCATGACAGCATGCGATGAATAACGACCAATTATCCCCAGCTTAGCTGTAATTTATTACTGGCTTCATTAATAACGTTAATTTTTCAGCACAGAGCTAATTATTAAGATGTTTCAAGTGAGCATTTTTGTAAAAAAAAGTTAACGAGGGTAACGAAGCAAGTGCCAGTTTTTTTTTCAATTGAATTGAATAGAATTGTTGCTCGTATTCTGATTGGATTTAAAAAACTAACACATAAGAAGGCAAATCCTGCTTATTCATTTTGTTGTAGAAGCTAACTCTAAGACTGGCCCTATCTGTTATTATTTAATTCATGATATTATTTTAAATTATTTGTAGAGGTATAATTCGGAAATTTTGCTGTTAGTAATAAATAGAAAAATTATATAATTTTCTATTACTACTAGGGTAATAGTATATTACACTACAATTTATGAAAGTTCTGCATTATTCAACGAGCTAGACATTTTATACAGGAGTGTTAGCGAGTGTTAAAAGTGTTTTCGAGATGTACAATGGCACTTAAATAACAAGTTGTGTATACTATTTTTTTCAACGTTGCATTTCCTCTTAAATAGCATTGTTATTAGCGTTCTGTAAAAAACGGATTTTTATTTTCATCACTAGTGATGAGTTGTGCAATTGCCTACTTTCTTTTTAAATTGAGTGGTGGAAATGTCATCTTCAAAGGCGACGTTGAAAAAAACAATGTTCACTACTGAAAGGAAGAAATAACAGGCGAAACGACTAGACGAATCTGTCACCTCCCTGAGAGTAGAATTGTACAGTATTTTTTGTACTCATGACTTTAAAATTCATATTTCCCGGTCATTATCGATGCGCCAAAAGTTAATTTTCCCGCACGGCCGTGCTTTTTACTTTCCAACAAAAACTAGGGCAATTGTGCCACAAGGATAGATATACAAAAATCATTGATGACGGTACCTTACACTTTAGTGTGTTGATCTACGACAAAGGTTAACATGTGCGTAAGGTATGTATAAAAGTTTAGTGATTTGTGGTGTCAACTCAGTAAAGTAGTAAAACAATAAATAATAATATATATTTAATTTTTTAGAATATTTTCAATTATTCCTTACAAAAAACATTGTACCTAACTCTTCTTCCTGGAAGAATTTTCCCGAATTCGCACTACATGCAGTACTCCCTTCGGTCGTGCTGCAAACAAAGTGCTCATTCGGGAAAATTACCTTCCCGAACTTGTTAGGTAAATAACTATTATTTGTTACTCATTTGTAAAGAAAATTCAAACCTATAACCAAAACCTGCCAGTTGCAACGATTGTATCAAAAATTCTTCTAAATACTTTCTCAGACGCCTTGGAAGTATTACTACAGTATAACTGCGGCAACGCGTATCACTCGTTTAACGCTACTAACTTGTAAACTTGTAAAGATTAATTTTCAAAGTTAATACACGGTTTTAATAAATGGCGTTTACAACTGGCTAACAAATAATATTTTTTACAAACCTCTTTTACGGACTTTCTTAAATTTCCAGGTTATTATCTGCTTTTTAATATACGCCATCAACGAATACATCCTAAAGAGGAAAAAATAATTCGTTATTTTTTCATCTTGGAAGCAATTTAATTTAACTTTGAACAAATCTTTTCCGTGGAAATTTTTTCTTAATAGGAATGCTCTTCTCCTGCGTTACAATGTGAAAGCACCAGATTTTGACAAAGCTGTTTATTTACAGTTCATTTTCATCTTTTTCAAAGCTGTGTTGCAAAACGAGCGCTTTTAGTCATGCAACTCCTGTTCAGGTTGCCCTTTGAAGGCACTATGCTGTGTGACAATTTCTCCCTAAATAAATGCATTCTAGCAACATTAAAATAGTGGCTGCAATTCTAACCCTCAGCAATTTTAACAATGATTTTCTGCCGAGTCAAGCATGAAGAAACTTACTCTTATAATTGCATTGAGGGTTAAAGCTATGTAAACTATATTCCTCTTTTTATATTTCTTCGTCATAAAAACACAGAACGTATGTATTTCATATATCTACTTATATAATTTCTTTTTAACCGGTTGTAGCAATAATTATTTCCATTAGAATTAATAATCCTCTAGTTAGGTTATCTAGGCAGATATATTCAAAAACCATTTGAATTTACTTTAATACTTTTAAGAAATATGGCTATATTTATTTCTACATAAAATGATTTTTAAAAGACGTGACCTTTTTTGCGGTTATTTTTCATATTAAACGAACTGAAGAATACAATACAGCCAGCTAACAAAGATAATACGAACAACAATTTTTTACATTTACACTTGTTGAATGGCGACTAATGTTCTAGAATGTGGAAACATCGAGCATTGTGTTTAGAACTCGACTTTGAAAGATTCGAGAACATATAATCCAACAACATCAAAAATATGGGTCAGTTAGCTGTTACGGATACACAAACAGGCATAAATAAATAATTTGACGGTTTATTTATGTCTTTGTGTGCGTGTTTGTTTATTTCATTATAGACATTCGGTCTTTAGTCATTAAGTTAGTTTAATTAAATGTTATTAAAAAAATTACTTGTAATCTATTAGTTTAAATTTCTAAGGAATTATAGCAAACAAATAAATATTATCGTACTGGCAATAATGTATAAAAGCCATATACTGATACATATTCTAAGGTCATAAGTTTCATTACAGTTGTACACCTTTCTCGTTAGGCAGTCTCTATATACGACAAGTACAACATAACCTATTTGAATGACAAGTCGAATGAATTCATATCTAGCGTTATCTTCTGTTACCGTCACAAATTGTTAGGGAAGTTTTACACTAGTAGCTAATTTTTGAGGTATTTTGTTTCTCTCGTTACTTGGTGTGGAACAACAGAGGCTAGGAATTTCAACAGTGTAACACAGCGGTAAAAAAGTTTCAGCAAAAATTGCTAAGGCAAATTGGCCCTTATCTCCATTCTATAACGAGTGTTGATGATGAATTTGTGACTACTTACTGAAAGGCATCGTCTACCTCCCAAAATTAGTATTTGAAGGTTATATTTTTCACTTATAAGCCCAAACACCAACTAAGGGGAGAGTTTATTTCATGGTATAGCGTTAAAGTACTTCATTGCAGCCTTTTCTACGTTTTTCAGTTTTTCCTGTTCTTCGTGTTGTTTTTCTAGCAAGTTAAGTCATCAGAAATGTTTATTCCGTGTGGGCTTATTACGGGCGCCGCGCCGGTCCTGCTAGACGTTCTCACGTTTGGTGAAGTTTTCAGCTGCATCTAATATTGTCTTTTCGAAAACACGTTTATATTGTTGATTGTGACCAACTTGTAGTAAAACCGTTGCTGAACGTTCAATAACCTTTATATCCGTTAATGTTTGCACTAATAGATAAATAGCTTAAATTGTTCAACATTTTATTTGGACGCCCCACTTGAAAATAGTATTTTCGAGTTTTTAGTTCGAATTCAGTAGTTGAAGTTTAATGTTCTAAAAATGTTAATCGACATTTAAATCGCACACCATATATTAAGTAAAATGGAAGGAAAGGAATGCACTACCTTATAAAAATATAATATATAATTTGAGACCCAAAATTTCATTCTTTAATGGGTAAAATATATTTGTGTTTGTTGATAACACCATAATACGCCTCCGCGCATTTTGGAATTTCGAGCAAATTTTGCAACTAATGTATGATTTTTTTTAAAATCAAATACCTCTTTTTTTTAATTTGGTTTGTACGCAATATTCTTTGACCTATAACAAATGTCTCTGCGAGGAAATCTGAGTGTACTAAATAAAACTCAGATCTTTAAATGAATCTTTTGGCTATAAATTAATTTTTATAAGTAGAACATTACTATCTGAACTATGTGGATGAGTGGTTACCGCGTCTGCTTAGCATTCGGGAGGTCGTGGGTTCGATTCCCGTGGCCGTCTGCTCTGATTCAGGTTTTTCTGAGTATATTCTCTGAGGCAAATGCCGGGGGAGTACTTTTCTCACTTTTTCTGGCCTCTCTTCCATTCTTCACCCCTCCTTTCTCTCACCCATCCTGAAATTTTTGTTCTTAGGTAAAGACGGACGCACGATCCCTATAGCAGCCCGCCGCCATTTGGGGGAATTAAAATGACCCTGAACCTTTACCTTTCCCTTTGTCTGAGTAGACCAGGTTTAGTAATTGGAAACTTTTTGAGGGTATAATTCAGGTGGTTAGAGTTAAAGTAAGTTATGTGAGCAAGAAGGCCA
>CALNHX010013601.1:0-14597 GCA_940337035.1 Agriotes lineatus
ACACTTCATCTTCAATCTAACCTAAAAATAAAATATATTGGACACAGTTTTAAAGGCATCAATTTGTTCTTTCATATCCATACTAGATGAGATTAATTTTTGATCATACTTTACATTTTACAATACCTGTATCTACAATATTTACAAAGCTGTCTGTATTAATTCTAATACGTTATTTAAAGTCATTTTCAGATTTTTGTATCATTTGTTTTAAATGTTATATGATACGAGGCATTGTCTATAACAACTACGGAGTTCTTCGATACATTTGGAAGAAGGCGTTCTTTTAGCCATCTCTTATAAGTTAATATCGTCGTGGTGATCTCCACTTGTTGTCCCAGGTTTAAATGTTCATAAACAGTTTGGAATAAAATCCATCTCACCGCATGCCTGAATAATGGTTAATCGTTAACCATTGGCAATATTTGAGAGCAATTCTTTGTTGCTATTGTCGCTCCAACTTCTTGATTTTGCATGCAGACTATGAATGTAGCTTTCGGCGTCAGACAACTGTGCGAGTTTAATTACCCTTGGTTTTATCAGTGAACAATTCGGGATTATATTTTCAGGTATAAATCTATCTGGACAATTGCCCGAGCTTAATGACTTAATAATCATTAAGCTAATCAACCTGAGCGTAGTTGATATAACGTTAAGATCTCATGACTACGGAAGGAGGGTAATATGGTTTCCGATTCGATTACTAATTACCGCAAAACCACCACCAACTCGTCTTTATTTTACTTTTAAGAAAACTTATTCAGTAGCATATTATACACTAACAAGTCAGTTCATAATTTTGTTAAAAATTTATTTTTCCAAGTTCTTCGCAATGGAAAAAATTGTTAGTGAAAACGGACAAACCCTTTTATTGGTGAACTGTTATAAATTTTTATAAAGAAGGTATAATGGTAACACAATTTGCTACAGGCCAAACACTTGAGGGCGTGGCGAAGGTTAAGAATGGCTTTTGTAAGGCCATTACCAAACTAGCTCATGGTAGGGATGTCAACGAAAGACAACGATTGGAGCTCCTGTAGACAGATGTTTATGCATTCGTTTATTTACACTTAAAATTAATATATACAATGTTATAAAATTAACTTAGAGATAAAGAAATAGAATAAGCATACCCATGGGAGAGAAGCGGATGGGGCGGTCGACCTGGAGGCAGGAAAACTTTGGCCAGGACTTCTTGGACCCGGGGCGGCTCGAGGGAGCGGCTGGAAGCGCGGTAGCACCGGCGAGGGGCATGGAAGCTTGGAAGCGGCTCGAGGAGCTTCTGGGAGCTCGGCAGCGTCGGTAAGGGGCCTGGAGACGTCGGAGCGGCTCGAGGGAGCGGCTGGAAGCGCGGCAGCGCCGGTGAAGGGTCGGGGGGCTTTGGAAAATCCCAAGCGTCAAAAGTGGCTTAGAATGCGAGGAAGCGGCGTTCCTCTTCCTTGATGGATCTTCTGCGACCAGGGGTCGAGCAGGAGGAGTGTTGTTTGACTCGATATTAAAATCGATCGAATATATAGCTTTCTGTGGGCGGCGTGTATGCGGTAGCTTTCTTAGCTGCAGGTTGCGGCGTCGGTGCCGTTGGCCTCCTCCAGGGCTAATTGCTGTGCTAGCCCTGGAGAAGAGAAGTTGATCCGAAAACAGAGTTCGATCAAATACCGTTTTCGGCGGCATTCTCTTCTTTTAAAGGCATTCCACCCCTCTGCGATTCTTCCGGATTGCAACTTGGTCTCAAGTGGGAGATAATTCGTTGTTTTAACTCTTTTGTGTCGTAGCGTTGTTAATTGATCGCGGCGGCTTTTTTAAGGGTGTCCATCGTCTTCCTTACTCAAATGGGCATCTAATGATACCTAACTTGCCTATATTCGTTTGATTTTTCCCAATGCTCTATTAATTAAGTGTAATCAAAGTTGCGAGCCGCCGAGGCGCTTTGTTTGTATTGCTTCCGCGGGTTTACATCTTACGCCTCTTTGTATCTCCCTGGTGCGACGTTAATGGTCGCTTTGGGTTTAATCCCTTTTACCTGCGCGGATTATGAAAATTGCATTACCCTTTGTGCGTTTACAAAGGCACATTTGTTAGCTGCCTTTCGGTCTATTTTAAACTTGAGCAGGCGGCGACGGAGTTTTTCCCGATATTCTGTGGGCATCGGGGTTTATTTCGTCTCGGCGGCCGGGCCTTTTAAAATTGTCCCCTTTCGCTGGGCTATTTCCTGAATGCTTTCTTTGGGCGCGAGCGGTACTTTTTTATTGCAGGCTTGGCGTTGCTGGCCAGATTTGTTTTTATGGGGCTATTGTCAAACGCTGTCTTAATGATTTCCCTATTTCGGTAGGTCTTAATTTGCTAGCTGAAGGCCGCGTTTGCAAATTCTGTTGTTTCTTTATGAAACGGTTGGACTTGTTTGTTTTTCTATTCCGTGAAAAAAAATTAACGCGAGGTTCGAGGGCGTTACTCACATGTGATACGTTTTAATTGAACCGCTATCTGACGAATGGGGAAGAGCAGCTCTTAGTACATGTGTGAGTCATGTCAATGGCAACAGCCGTATCGCGGTGGCGATGCACTCTTAAAATCTGTAAGGCCCATTTTCCTCAGTTGGTGAACATTTTCGCCGAAATAACAAACGGTGTTATGGGCCACAGTAATTTAGAAAACGAAATCAGTTCAGCGTCAAAAAGAAAGTATCGCTGCAAAACGTAAAGCTATCGAAGAATTGATGGACATCCAACTAAAATTGTGCGGAACTTAATGAGCGGTTTTATTGACACAAGTGAGAACGAAGAAAATTACAACCAGTGCTGCCAAAATCAAGTGCTGAACCCCTCTAGATAGATAAAAATTGTCTCAGCTTATGAGGAGGCTTGTCCTCTCAGGGAGGCTCGAGTTCGTAGGGTACCATGGTGGACCGGCACTCTAGCCGATCTGCGCAAGGAATCCAGGCGAATCTTTAATCGAGCTATCAGAGAAGGGACACAGGCCTCATGGGACACTTTCAAAACGGCCAGGAATAGGTTTAAAAATGAGTTAAGGCGCAGCAAAAGATCTAGCTGGCAGAAATACTGTGCAGAGTTAAACTCAGTATCAGACTCTGCTAGACTGATGAAAATCTTAAGCCGCGAAACTAGTCAAACAGTAGGAGCGCTAAAAAAGGCCGATGGGATGTGGACAACATCCAGAGAAGAGTCGTTACAACATCTCCTGGAAGTCCACTTTCCAGGAGACGGCGCCATCCAGTTAGCACCCATAGCGGAACAGGAACCAGTTCCTATAGAGAACTGGCAGTTCGCTGAGGGAATTATAACGGAAGGTGCAGTCACATGGGCAGTACAGGAGTTTGATCCCTTTAAGTCGCCGGGGCCAGATGGGATCTTCCCAGCATTGCTTCAGAAAGGCCTGGATATCCTTCTTCCACATATAGTAAGGGTATATAGGGCCAGCGTAGCAATGGGATGGGTCCCAGAACAGTGGAAGGCAGCCAGAGTGGTCTTTATTCCCAAGACGGGAAGGGAGGACTACACAACTGCCAAATCATTTAGGCCCATTAGTCTTACATCCTTTCTTTTAAAGACCTTGGAAAGGATCATTGATAGGCATCTAACGGAAAGGGTAATAAGAACACACCCATTCCACAGGAATCAGCACGCATACAGACGTGGAAGATCGACCGAAACTGCACTCCACGCTGTCGTGCACAAGGTCGAAAGGGCACTACACTATAAGGAAGTGGCCCTTGCAGTACTTTTTGACATTGAAGGCGCATTTGACAAGGCAAGAACGGCTACAATATGTCAAGCCTTACAGGCCAGGGAAACCCCTCCCGTTCTGGTCAGTTGGGTGAGAACAGCACTGGAGCAAAGAACCGTGACGGCAAACCTAGGGGACTGTTCAGTGAGGGCCAGGGTGACGGGAGGTTGCCCGCAAGGCAGTTGCCTCTCACCTCACCTGTGGTGTCTTATAATGGACGGTCTACTGGGATGCCTAACGGAAGAGGGCTTCTATGCACAAGCATACGCAGACGATGGACTGGTACTTGTTACTGGCAGGTTCCTAAACGTCGTTTGCGATAGAATGCAGGTAGCTTGCAGGATTATTGAAAGATGGTGTGAAGAGAAAGGTCTGTCGGTAAACCCACTAAAGACTGAGATCATTCTCTTCACAAAAAGACGAAAACTTCAGGGTCTGAGGATACCCATTATGTACGGAAGACCACTTGCATTAGTGCAAGAGGTCAAGTACCTGGGGGTAATCCTCGACAGCAAATTAAGTTGGAGGTCGCATGTCGACAGGACGGTGAAGAAGTCGACAACGACCTTATGGCAGTTGCGCAGAGTTATAGGCAGGAACTGGGGGATAAACCCCAAGATTCTGCACTGGCTCTACACATTGGTAGTAAGGCCAAGAGTTCAGTACGGCTCAGTGGTCTGGTGGCCTAGTGTAGAGCGCCCCAGTATTTCCGTAAGATTGGCAAAGGTCCAACGACTAGCCTGTCTCGGAATTACAGGGGCAATGAGGACAACCCCAACAGCCGCACTGGAGGTAATACTGGGACTCCCGGGCCTCGACACTTGGATAAAGAGAGAGGCCATGGCTACCCACCTCAGAATGCGGGATACGGGGCTATGGAATGACCAGGGAGTTCGCACGGGCCATGCTAGGATCGCCGACATGGCTGCTAGAGAAATACCTCTATCAGCCTACAGGGTAACCGAAGCAGAGGACCGGCTAAGGTTAGAAAAAGGTTTCTCTCTCACTATCCCAACAAGGGAACAGTGGGAGCAAAAAAGGGTTAAGCTCCAGTCGAATGCCTTGATATGCTACACGGATGGTTCTCGAGTGGCGGAAAGGCAATCCTCTGGAGCAGGCATTTATATGGAAGGCCGGGGGGTGCAAGAAAGCTATGCTTTAGGAAGATTCACCACGGTATTCCAAGCAGAAGTTTATGCCATCCTATCGGTGGCAACAAGGAACGAGGTCAGGATATCCCCAGAGCAAAAAATTTATATTTGCTCCGATAGCCAAGCCGCACTAAAAGCAATCTTCTCGGCCAGGACAAGATCAGCTCTTGTCCAGGAATGTGGAGATGCTTTAGCCGAATTGGCAAGGGAAAAGGACGTCGAGCTCATCTGGGTCCCGGGACACACGGGGGTCCAAGGCAACGAGAAGGCGGACGAACTAGCCAAACTCGGAGCCGGGGAAACTTGTTTTGGACCGGAACCTTTTTTGGGTATAACAAGGCAGCAGGTCTCAGCAGCCCTAACCGGGTGGGCCTACAAGACCAGCGAGGAAAAGTGGAAAGGATGCAGGGGCTGTCGTCAGGCAAAGTACCACATAGCGGGATTTGATTCAAAGAAATCGGTCTGGCTAATGGGAAGGAGCCGAAGAACCACAAATCTTTTGATAGGGATCTTGACAGGCCACTGTAAACTAAAGAGACACCTAACTCTGATAGGAGTAGAGGAAGATCCCATTTGCCCAAGATGTGGGAGGGACGAGGAAACGTCCTTTCACTACTTGGGAGAATGTGAAGCGTACCAGCGACTGAGGTATAGAACCTTTGGAGCACCTACGCTTCGAATGGAAGAGTTGAACTCCCTATCCTGGGCCGAAATTCTGATCTTCATTAGAAAATCAGGAAGGTTTAAGCAGGGAGAAGAGCCCATCGAAGAGGACGATAATGAAGGCGGTTGAGGGGATGGCATGGGGTTGGCAAAAAGGGCCTATGGTGGCCTACTTGCTAGACTTCGGTCTCCCCACAACTACTACTACTACTACTACATGTGTGAGTCATGTCAATGGCAACAGCCGTATCGCGGTGGCGATGCACTCTTAAAATTTGTAAGGCCCATTTTCCTCAGTTGGTGAACATTTTCGCCGAAATAACAAACGGTGTTATGGGCCACAGTAATTTAGAAAACGAAATCAGTTCAGCGTCAAAAAGAAAGTATCGCTGCAAAACGTAAAGCTATCGAAGAATTGATGGACATCCAACTAAAATTGTGCGGAACTTAATGAGCGGTTTTATTGACACAAGTGAGAACGAAGAAAATTACAACCAGTGCTGCCAAAATCAAGTGCTGAACCCCTCTAGATAGATACTTTGGAGGTGAAGACTAATTTAGGAGGAAACTTTTTATTCGTAAAAAATAAAGAGCATGGTGTATTTATATTCTCATGTAACAATAATCTTTAATATTTGTGTGAATCGGAAACTATTTATATGGACGGTACTTTTGATTATTTCCGAAAAACTGTTTACCATCCATTGATACATCAACGAACATTATGTACCGTTAGTTTTTGCTATTTTGCCAAATATGCTAACGACATACGAATTTGTGCTACGTCGAATTATAGACTATTGCCAAGAACGAAGACTTTTGTTCATATCCTCGTCTGTAGTTGTCGACTTTGAAACGGCTATCCATTTAGTGTATAAAGCTGTTTGGAATAATAGTAAGATTATTGTTTGTCGTTTCCACTTGAACTAAGTTTAGTGGAGAAAACTGCAGCAGTTAAGTTGATCTACCAATTATAAAAATGGAACTGACATAGAGAAATGGATTTATTACTGTTTTAGTCTTTGGTTAAATCCAGAAGAAGTTGGAGATTGCTATGTTGAGCATTTGGCCGCAATTCAACCAGACGATGTGAGGGTAACAACTTACGTGGATTATTTAGTAAACAACTATATTGATGAATTTGCAAAATTTCCTCCTCGACTGTGGGCTGCAGCATCTGATTCCATGGCAAGGACAATCAACGCTTGCGAATCATGCTCATTTTAAAAAAAACCTTTACAGTGCGCATCCCAACATTTTTATATTTACAGATCAATTCGTAAAACTTTAGAGTGAATTGTACATTTAAAATAAGTAATACTGTTGCGATAAATGTAAATATGTAAATAGAATGTAATAGTACCCTCGCTTAAAATGGGGTTTTAAATAAAATATAAAAATTATAATTAGGGCAAGGGATACTACACTTTATGAAATGAAAGTTTCAATTGAGAATTTCCTGTCGAACTCAGGGCAAATTAAAAGAATATAATAACAATTACCAAAAATAAATAGTTTATTGCACTTTCCTTATTTTATTTATTTGCAATAACTTATGGATTAGTTTCGGTGAACATGAAACAATTCTTAACTCAGGGGGTCGGTTCATAAAATTAAGTAGAAAACTTTGTATGACAAATAATTTGTTGTATGACAATTACTTTCTGATATTAGGGCAAATTCACTGTTCCCAACTGTCAGTTGAATAACCTCTAAATTTAGTGCAGTAAACAAGATGATCCGTCAGTGCAAAAATAGCGTAAAATTGAATTTTAAACACCAAAATGGCAAGAATGCATCAGGTAAATACGATTAATTCTGTGACGTAGCAACGGCTAACCTCGTTTTGTTTCGGTCCCAGGTGGTGTAGCTTGAACAAGCATCCACGTTTGATCAGTAGAGTTAAGCAACGCTCTTTCTGGTCAGAACTTGGATGGGAGTTCCACGGCTGCTTCTCCCGGCGCTTCGTGCTACGGCTGCTACGAAAATAGTTGGTCCCGGATGTCATAATAACATCATGACAGTCGTTAGTGGGGTTGGAAGTCCCCATAAAATGTACAGCGACGCCTATAATTGGCCTAACGGCTGTTGGCTGAGTACGAAATAAAATAACATAAATAAAATAGTGTGACGTAAACCCACGTGTAAATCGCTTTTGTTCAATTTCCAGCAAAAACTGCAACTGCCGCCTCAATTCGCACTTTTTAGGGATGCCAGCTCAATAAACCTGGGACTCTGGAAACACGTTGAACTTCTCGGAAAAGATCTATTCTTGACGAACCCCAGTTTCTACGAGGCTGCTGCTCCTCGTTTTTATGAAATCCTATCTTTTTGGAAGAGGTGCTCCGCACACTGGCACACTGGAAGGACGCCACGGCAAATACTCGCCTGGAAATGGCTTGCTGGTTCCAATTCTTCTACCCGGGGATAGCTGTAGGCCTCCTCTCCATGTAGCACAAAAGATATGCCTTCCGAAGTCTAATTGCACTATCTTGGGAACTTCTACACTTGGGAAAATTACACCCACAGATGCGCAGCAACTTGGTGAATAACTTTACACAAAACTGGCTTCACAAAAGATTTTTTATTCACAATTTAATACAGTAAATGTGGAGCTCAATTTGCACCTGACATGAAAAATTTATGCTTGTTTGATTAATTCTGATAATTGACTTAAGTCGTAACTAAGCAACATGATTTACAATTGTTTAAAAGAAATTAGGTTTGATTACATGTTTAAACTTATGGACTGCAGTTTTGATGTTGCTTAGCATTTTCACTAAATTGTCTTTTTCTTGGGATAAATGTCATTTTATTCACATTATGTTTGATGTTAGTAAGCTCAAATCCGTCAGTTACAAATTAAATTGCATTTGCACTTCCGAACTTTTATCATGTGAAACTCTGAACTTAACCCTTCTGAAACTTGCCTTATTTCATGCTAACTTTTATCCCTCAAATTATTAGTTACTGTTGCTCACATCAAGTGCATTTATTAATGTAAAGTACTGATTATCTTGCAATAAATAAAATATTTAATTCTGTGCTCATTTTGACCTTATTCATTCTGTTACTTATGCAATCAGAATCGCTGTGGGCAGTAAACCATTACAGGAGAAGAATATTTAGAAAATAAGTTGTATTTATTTAACACTGGACAAATTAATAATTCATTTTGTAAAAAACATGTTCTTATTACTTTGAATAAATTATTTATACGTATAAACTAAAATATTGTTTTGTATTTCAATTAATGGATTAGTGGACGAAATTATTAGTGCTGCAAAGCGTTTAAAAGATGAGGCAAGTGCATTCCAAAAAAATCCATTAAATGGGTACCTCGCGACGTTGTCCATTCTTATCTCTAAGATATAATCCGGCAGATAAAAATCTATCATTAACCTCGTGCAGTTGCCCGGCGCCCGTAGCTTTCATCCAAAAAGACAATCGACCTATTTTCACTAAGGTAATATTTTTGATATAGCCTATATTCTGAAGTATTTTATTCATTTTGCACGGATATCGTTCTTTTCCATTAAAATATGTCTGTTGTTTTGCATTTTCGTTCATCTCAAGCCAATGTTTTAAACAATTCTTTTCAATGAAGACACTGAACCACACCAACCATCTGTCAATAATTTCCCGCGCAAAGCCTTAATAGTGACACGGCGTTCTTCCGTTTTATAAAAATTGTAGATTAATTGCGGAATATCTTAATTCTCATAATCTTTCAAAGCTGATATTTTCTCGGACGCCTTTTTTTCTGGCGATTTCAATCTCACCGTACCATTATTTTCTTCGATGCACTGGCTTCTTTCATAATCCTTTCTATTGTTCTGACGGATTTTTTGTTTCTTCACAAGTTATTTCTTTAACACTCTTGAGAATCTGTTCTTCCTTCTTGGATAAAAAGTACTGGAACACAGTAACAGTACTTCCAGCGTTTGAGCATTCAACACTTTTTGGGAACTAGCCATTGTCAAGCATTTTACAGAGAACTAAAATGTTTGGCAAGGGCCAGAGGTATTTAAAAGCGCTTGTCTGTACTAATCTTAATTACTTCTTAATTTCTGTCATTGTACTTAATGTGTTTTTGATACTTTCCAATAAGTATCTAATTATAAGCATCCAATGTTAAATCTTCAACAACTTCAACAACGGAAGTGAAAAAAAAGTATTCGTATGTTAAGAAGTGAAGTTTATAAGTACATACGATGTACCAAGTTTCAAACATGGACCTTCAAAAATAAAGGAATAGAGAAAAGTATATCAAAATCACGTTACTACCGGTATTACGTAATTATCTTTTTTCTATAGCAAATGTTAAAGTGTGCTAGATCAAGTGTTACTTTAACAGCAAGGGTATTTAAAGTAGCACTTTAACATCAAGGGTAAATAATAGTAATTTATTATACAAGACGATAAAGTTAAATTTTATCCACGAGTGAATCGTTTAACGTCGAGACGAAGTCGAGACGTTAATGATTCAAGAGTGGATAGAAATAACTTTATCGTCGTGTATAATACAATATTTTTTTCTATAGCAAGAACTTTAACAATTTCCAAAGAAAATAATGACAGTCAATCACATTTCAAAATGTCAGTAGCTAGATTGGGTTGCTACGATAATACGAAGCTGTCATATTTAATTTAAACAAAAGTTAGAAAATTAAATTACTTTATCTATCCTTGATGTTAAAGTGCTACTTTATCTACCCTTGCTGTTAAAGTAAAACTTGACCTTTTGTTTTGAGTTGATAAAAGCACACTTTAACATGTGCTATAGAAAAAAGTATTTTAATTTTTGAATTTTTATTTAAATTAAATTTTGTACTACCCTAGCAACCCAAACTAGCTACTGTATTGTTGCCAACACTGTCATTTTGATTCGAAATTTTTCTGGTTTGACAATAATTTTTTGGGCTTCGGGTTTTCAATAAAATTCTTCGGGTTAACTAAAGGTTCATACATATATGGATTGCGAAAAATTTTACTCCTATTTAAAAGCTCCAAAGCAGAAGTCATTGGTAGAAAGTGGTCAAAAAGAACAAAAATATAATTTCTAAAAATATCAACATTTTTTCAGAAAAGTTTCGTAATAGTTTACTTAACTTCTAAGATGGATTTTGGAATTTTTTTTTTAAATTGAATGTAAAAATAGTTTTGTTCCTTAATTCCTATTATTTACAAAGGCCCAAAATTATTGTATGTGTAACGGGCCAGCTGGATCCCTTACCGATGTTTATTTTCATGCTTAAATGTAGAAGCCAAGTTGTACTCCCTATGTTCTATTATTAGATTTAATATTGTATTTTATGCAAGCAAATGCTCGCAATGTCGGTTCTGCGCTGGACCTGTATTGTGAATTTTAGTTTTTGCGAGTGCAGCAAGAAACACGCTGTACGCGGGATGTGGGAATTTTCAACTCACGCAAATTTAACAAAGAAGGCAGCAGTCGCACGCAGCCTCTTCTGAGAGCTGTGTGGGTTTGTTAGATTGGAAAGTATAGTACGTGAATTAGCGCAAGGATGTATAAGTTAATTTGTAGCAACCTAAAAGAGCCTGGCAGCCAACGTTTGCTAAAAAAAAGTGTTAAAGTGCAGCGAGGTAGGGTTGGCAAATTCCACACACGCATTTTCTGAGTGTACATGTAACCACACCCATTGTGCTGTATTTAAAGGCTTATTTAAAGCGCCAATTTTGAGAGGCGCCAATTCAACTGTCCTTACGAGCCCTGCACGCGAGCAGTGGTTGCCAGCATAATGTCCGCCAGGAGCGGGTGATGCAACCAAGGCATGCCGTTTCCAAGAGTATGCAGCAGACAGTTCCCGGTAAAATGTTACAGTGCGTGATAAGCTTGCGTTTAACTGCAAGATTTTGGAAACGCTCAGGAATATGGTTAATCAGTGACTCAAATAAGTACCAGCTTCAGCCAATTTTGACATTTCAGTTTTAACATTTGCGTTCTTTTAATAGTTAATTATTTTAGGGTTATTTTTGGTGATGTTTTACGTTGTTCATGTATGTTTGCTACACGCCTGCGACTAGCCTCAATCTATATCGTACGTAGGTTGTTTGAGAACTTAATTTTATTTTCTATTACTTCTTTTGTTTTATTATGCGTGTTTTTTTTGCTTTTTTATGTTTTTAAATGTGTCAATAGATGGTGTAAACAATTCGATTTTTTGTGCATTGTTTAAAGTTAAGTTTCAGTCCGACCAATACTAAAGGGGAATCAAATTTCTGTTTTAGCAGGTAGTGATCATGCATAAGCGACTGAGTTATTAAGAGAATTTCGTGTACATAATGTATCCACGAAGGGGTCAAAAATGCCGCATTTCATATGCTACTAAAAAATATAAAATAATTTTAGAAATTACATCTTTATAATTTAAAAAACTATTTCACTTTCAACTTTTTTATTAATTTTATCCCACTTGTTTTCTCCCCCAAAAATTATTTTCTTCGAGTCAGCATCAACTCAATGATGGTAACCCTAAGCTACTGAGATTTTAAAATGTGATTGACTTTCCTTACTTTTTCTTTCAAATTGTTAAAGTTCTTGCTATAGAAAACAAAATAGAATGTTATACTAGACGATAATATTCATTATCGTATCGCAAAATTAATTTACTCGCTCCTTTGTGGCTCGGAAATTAAAATTTTTCGCTTGTCGATAAAATAAAATTTTATCGTCCAGTATATCAAATAACTATTCACTTCTGTGACAGAAGTTTTTTAAAAGTACATATAGTTTTTGAAAAAGTCGCAAAACTAAATGTTTACATCAAGTTACGCAGTAAAAGAAAGTAGTGCGGTGGCCACGCCCCATTGTTTATTTTTGTTCTAGAGTTTATGGTTATGAATTTAGTTGAAATTAAAAAAAAAATAGTTTTTTTTCGGGATATTTAAAAAAGGTGGGCGGCGCAAATTAAATTTAAAAACGGCCTCAGGTATTGTACTAGAAGAATGAAATAAATGAAACAAAATTAAGTGAGCACTGTTTGTATCAAGACCTAGAATTATATATTTTTAAAGCGCAAGTTACGGATCCATCGCCTCCCCCCCCCCCCTCTAAAATTAAAAATAAAAGTACGCCATTGCATTAATTCAAATTCAAAAATTGCGGTTGTTCGTCAGCCACGGACGCCACTGGTTAGCGCGAATAAAAACGGAATTTCGCTTCAGGCAGAGTTTACACATACCTGTTTGAATCCACCTTTGTAAACGGGGCTTTGAAAGCATGTAGAACGATCAGATTTAGTGAACACGGCAACCTGCTGCTCTCGCGATCGTCATTGGTGCAATTCGTTCACGTGGGCTCCGTCGTCTGTTGCTTTCGAGTCTTATTATTTTTTATATTGTCGCGGTTACCGTGATGCTGCCGTTACAGCGAGCGGACTATCAAATGTGCGACTTAACGCGTACGCTATGCACTTTTCTGCCGAACCGGAGCTCCAGAGGGCGAAACTTGCAGAAGACACATCGAAGGGGAAGTTAGATCGTGCGCTACCGTGCGGATGTGGATACGCGCGTAATGTGGGGAACTTTTAAACTTTTGAAATTTAAATTAGTCTAGTCGCCAGTGTGCCGCGTTTCGAGCCGCTTTTCTGCCCTTTAAACGGGATCGACGAGACGTGGCCGTCTGTTTGCGTCTTTTGTTGATCGCCTTATCGATTTGTTTTTGTTTGAACGGGTGCATGGATGTAGTGATTTCTCATATCGATCGATAAGTTAGTGCGACTCGGATCTTCGAGTACGTAAGACCTTACTGTAGTGTGGGCGCCATCGCCATTAATTTCTGCAGCATTCGACTTTCTTTTTTCCGTCTACGTAGCGGAATTGTTTTTCTCCGAGATTCCCTTGAACGCGTCCGTTCCGACAAATCCAAAAGGCTCGAAGGCGCGTTTCTGTGCGTAAGCATGGCAGTGTAGAGTTCCGTGATTGTGTTGTGGATAAACCTAATAACAGTGGATGATACCGTTGCATGACCGTGTGAATGACTCTTACCATGGAGGAAATCGCATTCAGCGACTGGCCCGGTCAACCGGTGGATTTATCCGGAAGCAACCCTTGGCTACCGGCGTACGGCTTCCAGCCGCCCCACACTTTACTCGATAAGGATGACTTTATAGGGAATCCCGGTAAGTCGAAGCGCCAGCCAATATTCGCAAAGGAAATGTAGCGAACAAAAACTACCAGAAGTTGCTTAAATGGGCAACACCGGGTAACCTTGCTATCACTACCTTCACACTTACACAACTCATTTCCGACAACAGCAAGAACGAACGCCAAAGAAATTTGAATGATTAGACAAATGCAACATCAGTAGATGTAGCACATTGGATAACACTACACACTATTTGTAGAATACAAGGAATGATTGAAAATAGGGAAACGGTCAGAGGGAAAGAAGTGCAGGGTTGATCTAACTAATATAGGCTTTCTTTTTCATAAAAGGTCTACGGCCTGCAGGACTTGCTAATGACTGACCTTATTCATTTTTACTAACTTCCTTTAAAATATTTATTAATCGTATGAGAAAACAAATTGAGAGCGCAAAGTTTTAGATATTTTGTGCTTAATAAGACCACATTATTGAATTTTCAAAGTTAGTGTTTGTGAGGCCTGGGACATATAAGACTTAGTCCTCTGTCCCTTTATTTGTCATAATAATAATTTCCGGGTTGACATTACTGTATTTTTAAATGAAATCCATACGCGTTATTTTATTATTATACAGTATATTTAGAATGTCGCGTCGTGTTCAGAATGTCATGTTCAACATGGGGATATTAGAAACAATGCAAACGTATTAGGGGAAGGTGGGGTACATTGGGACAGAACATTTCAAAGAGTTTGACACAACGTGCTTGTTGTGATGATGTGTTATGCAGGTACGACGCATATTGAGAAGCCGTACAATTTAACACTTATTGAGATTTTCAAAAATTACTAAAAAGTGTACTTTGTTTCAAAGTATATACCTCAGCATGAGGCAGTTTGGAACAAGCATGGAGTAATTTTCTACAGGATGCATAA
>CALNHX010013602.1:0-14576 GCA_940337035.1 Agriotes lineatus
TAAAACTGTACAAAAAATGCCTCTTCGGGTTTTTGTTAAAATGTGCCTTTTTTGTAAAAATTAGAAAAATTAAACCAGGGCCTTGCTTCATAAAACAACTTTGCAACATTTCACTTTTGCCGTTGCAATTTTCCAGCCTCGATGTTGCCAAATTTTAATTAAAACATCAATTCAATAAAATTAAGATAAACCAAAGTTTTTATAAGACAAGCCGATCAAAGAAACTGTTGGAAATGAACACGTTCCGACTCCTTAGCTTTTCATCTCATTGAACTACGTACACACTCAAAAACACCTGGTATAATAAATAAAAGAATTAAAAATCCTTATCAAAACTGAAAATAATTAGTGGCATCTACGGGGCTTCTCCTTTTTCTTATTTAATCGCGCAAAGGGGAGTCATACGCACGCCACTGGTGAATTGGAATATTATTTACCCACACAAAAATGTTTCTTGGTGCTCCATGTACACATACCAAATGTATAATTAATATTATGGATTTTATCTTGAAAATAGTAGAATTGAGGGTATGAAGTAATATATCAAAAGAGATGATTAAATTTGCAAATGTTGAGCACTGTGTAGCGTTAACACCCGGAGCCACTATTTTACACTCGAAAGAAGTTCACGAAAGATGAACATTTTGCTAACGTTCTCCTTCATTGAATTAATTTCTGTTACACCAGCAGCCTGAAGTTCAGTATTTTTTGCATAAAATCGTTTATACGAGTTACGAGTACATCTTTCCATACATCTTAATATCAAAATGATTAGTGTATCGATGCAAAACATTTAAGCTACCTAAATTTTGGCCACACTTTCTTGAGTCGTCTGTATAATGAATACTATTTTAGTAATGCGCACCACCTTTGTACCTATACCTTTCATATGCACGATATTTATGTAACTCTCATAGCTTTAGAAATATGTTTAACCTCCCTCCCATCATTGTTGGGCCCCGTTGTTGCACCCCACAGCTGATGAAGCTCTTTTTTCTCTTCTGGCTTTACGTGTAGCTCCAGGTCCAGATACAACTTCTAACTTCTTCTAATTCTTTCGGTGCTTTTGGTGGAGTCGCATTCTGTGGAACATCGTACCGCCTTCTTGATTTGGCGTCGTTTGAATCCAAGCTTGATACTTCTAGCTCCATTCTGACGGGTTTCCCTCATGTGTGCCGCTGCTCATATGCTGTCTAGAGTTTTCTCTTGGTTGTGACTTGGCTTTAACTTCTGTGCGCTTATCTTACTAGCTGTTTTTAATGTCGGCTTTGTTTGACAGATACGCGGGAGCTTGCGATGGTCTTTCACAAAACGGATTCGTTTGCAGGCACACCCTGCGTTACTCGAAATAAATCTGCCGTATTTTGCACTTTCAGTTTTTAAATCTGAACCGCCGAGTTCATGTACTTATGCCTTTTATTGCAGTTTCAGTTTTAAATTTAAAACGACTAGTTTTTGCATTTATTTCATGTGTCGTAACCCGCCCGCAGTCGGAGGTGTAAATTTGACATCTGGGGGTTTAACGAGCCGGTCTTTGTTACTTAACAAAGAACCGTGTGTGTTTTGTTCTAGCTTATATCAACCTCAGATCAGCTTTGCTTGTGGTAATTAAAAACTGTAGCTTAATTTTAGTGCTTCCGCACAGTTTGCAGCAGTTTAAACAAGTTAGTTAATAAATAAATAAATATATGGCTATAGGGTATTCCATGAGCAATACAAGTTAAATTTATTTCCTAGGATTTCCAAAGAGATATTTGGTGCAGGCGCGTATGTTTCTAGATAAAATGTACTTGTGTTGTGTTTTATATAGTGTACTCTGTACAGGATATAGTATTGTAGCTTGCTACTAATTATTGTTTAAGAAGCGTGAAATATGTCTGCGGTAAATAAATATTACAAACTAAAGTAGGGTACAAATATTACTATGGTTTTAAGCCCTACCATCAACTCTGTTAGCATTGCCAAATTAATGGACATTTAATGAAAGCTCAGAGTGAGATATTTTATATAACTGCAAAGCTAAAACTTGAATTTGCCAAAATGAATACATTTGTAATGAGATGCCAGTAATTGCAGAATAATTAATTAATGAACGCAATAAGCAAAGCTCAATTTGAACAGGGATCTAAGTTGAATGTAAATTCAGTTAATTGATTAGGTTTGTGCTAAAGTAAATGCCAAACCGAATGAAATTTAATAATTACAAGATGCATCGCAAACGCAAGGGAATGAAACGTAGAATTCAGGTACAGTTTAATAGTGAAATTCAGTCAGGTTTTATAAGAAACTAACTAGCTTTCGTTTATAACAAAATACTAGAGGAAGACAAATGAATAAATTAATGGCTTGACGTGTGAAATTGTGCTCTGTATTAAAATTAAAATTTCTGATATTAAAAATAAAAATACATGTCTGAAACTTTACCAGTGTGTTGAGCAAATTTTTGTGTCCGTGTGGTACTATTTTTAACAAAATCCGCCACCAAAAATTGTTGAGGTGTCCGATGATGTTTGACATAACCTCGATCCGAAGCAGCCTTAGTTCCGACAGCTACGAGGAGGTCTACCAGTCCAGCCAGCCTTTTGGGGAAGACACCAGTGCCATTCAGCAGCCCGTGGGGTACGTGCCCGTTCCCCAACAGCAGGATCCGGCCCATAGCAGCCCCACAACGAGGTCAGCGTAGCCTACAAACACCCCGATATAAGATCGGCTAGTGAAGATACTCTTAATCCTAAAAATAATTAAGTGAGCACCGGAAATTTATGCATGCGTAAGAAGAGCAATACTCAATGCAATCCAGGCCAGTTCCATCGCCGTACGAGTGACCCTAGTCTGCCAGGAAGCTCAAAATCCAGTATTTGAGGTTATCAATTAGTGTGATCCAGACCCACGCCAAAACAAACAATTGGGAGATAGAAGCGGGCCCCATAAACAAATGCTAGAAACCAATGAGCATTAATTCCGCGAAAACCAAACTAATTTAAATAGTTGCCAATAGAACTGTGATCGATTTCACTTGTTTTGTTTATTCAATTTGACGCGATCTTGCAAACGGCGTCCATCTTGGCTTATATTTGACCCAATTTTAATTTCGATTGTGCGCAGTTAAGCGTATGCGGAGACAGATCCGTATTTAATAATTTTAATAAATTATGGATTCAGGGTGGACCCAACCGAGATGAGTCTGTGCTTTATCGATTTGAGCTAGCGTATTATTGGATTAATTGCAGATGAATAAAATATTATAAAGGGCGTACTACTATTTATTTTATCAATCAATTTACAAGTAACTTTTAATCAACCTAAGATTTGATAACACGAATACGAAAAATATTGGCGTGGTACCCTTGTTTAAAAATTAAATTAATAATATATTACAACACAAATTAGCCACACCGTTATTATATAATTGGCTCCGCAACGTGGGGTGAATTTAATTATAAAGAACGATTATTAACAGTTACAGTTAGGTAAAATATTGCTCAGTTACTTGAACTTATATCCACAGGATACTTAAAATTTTCAAATTTGTATCTTGATTCATTATTTGTGTGGGTAGCGTTGCTCGTAAGTGCAAGAGCTTTTTTTTGCCTGACTATTGATAAATAAAAACAGAAAAATTACGGATAAGCGTACGAGAAGAATGAAGAAAATGGTAAAAGGAAAGGAGGAAGAGCACCAGGCAGAAGAAACAAGTGAAGTACAAGGGCAGCCTGCAGCAGCGGAAGAACATCAAGGGGACCAGGCAGAGGAACAACAGCCCCAAGCCCCAAAGCAAACAATCGAATTAAATGCTATCATGGAAGCGATAATACAAATTCAGCAAGAAAGCAAAACTAACAAAAAGAAAGCAGAATAACGGGAAAGAAGATTGCTTGAGGCAAGCAAGAAGGAGGTGCAGGAAGCAATCAAGAAGGAGGTGCAAGAATTAAAACAAGAATTGACGCAAGAAGCAGAAGAGGGAGAAACTAGGGGACATAACCATACCAATTTGATGGTTGAAGGATTAAAGAAAGAGTTAGTAAGGATGCAACAAGATAATAAACAAGAGTTGGAAGCTAAAATTGATGGCCTACAGGGAAAGTTAGAAACATTTAAAGATACAACAACAAACGAAATAAGACAAGAACCATAGCAAGAAGTGACACAGTTGGTTGAATTGCTTAGGTTCCAATAAATGATTTTTCACAGATTTTCAGCTTGGATGGGTTATTGATTCGTCTAAGTGCAAAAATCTTGGATTCACAGTTTGCTGGATTTACTGTAATTCGCCATTTGCTAAACCACTCTGTTAATTGGTCAACCGCTTTTTGTACATCCGAGATAGCTGTTTCCAGATTGTAATTTTGTGCTACTATGGAAGTATCATAGGCAAATAATGCTAGTTCCGTATTTATTGCTTTTGGAAGGTCACTAATGTAAATATTAAATAACACCGGCCCCAATATGCTACCCTGTGGTACACCTGCTAATAAGTTTCTTGTGGTAGAGATGGTGGAGTTTACTCGCACTGCAAATGTTCTATTTTCCAGAAATGATGCTATTAGTTTAGGTAGGTGGTGTGGGGTGTTAATTTTAGTAATTTGTAAATCAGACCTGCTTGCCATACCTTGTCAAATGCTTGTTGTAGGTCAAGGAAGACTACTAGCGTGTAGTTTTTGTTTTCATACCCTTTTTCAATTGTTTCTGTTAAGCGCAAGAGTTGATGTACCGTCGAGTGATTTTTGCGAAACCCATATTGAAATGCCGGGAGTATATTGTTACTGGTAACAAAATATTGCAAAATTATTACTTTAAAAGCACTTCCTGGAATGTTCATTTTAACAGAATTTAAATACACAACAACTTAACTGTTGAGCAATAAATTGAAACGTTTGACTGATGTAGGTAACAACTCAATAGTAACATGGTGTTTTATCAGTTTGTTTTAAATGAGTAGACTGGGCTATTATTAGCTTGTTTACACCTTAACCCGCGTTACCATTGATGCCGTGGTTTATTTAGCTTGCCTACTTCATAAACAATGTCACCCTTAACACCGTGGGTTATAATATACCCACACCTGACTTATAAGTATTTCACTCACTCCCGTAGCTTATACGTTAGCTCACTCTCAATTAATTTATCACTTTTACTTTTCATAACTGTCAGTAGGAAATTTATACTTTTTGGCAGTTATTGTGTTATTGGATAAAATTTTGTATGGTACGCAAGTGTTATACAAATAATGCACTACAGAAGAGACGGTTTCGACTTTTCTCTCCTGAATTATTTGCAATATAACACACTTGTACAATAAATAACTATTCCTTAAATATACGGTTTCGTATTCATTTCCAGCAAAAATTTCAACGCTATTTCGACATATGATATTTGTTGGGGTCGGTTATCGAAGTAGGTACATGACCCTGTATGGTATAGCTTAAATTCCTTTCTCATCTATTTAACACACAGAAAACTGAACTGACTAATACTCTACCTGTCAGTTTGATACACATGTCACGTTTCTAGTGCATATGCACTTTCATTAACTAAGTTTTAATGTAAAGCGGTCCAGGATGGACATACATATTAAAACTTTTGAAACAGTTGGACATGAATACGTTGGTATCATTAAATTAATGTACGTATGGAAGGTAACTTCAATCTGTGCTTTTTTAAAAGCCATGTTGGCGTAAATGTTTTGTGTCAAAACCCATTATGCTTTATAAATGTGCGACATTAGCACCGCGTGAATCGATAATTACGAGTGGAAAAGAAAGGGGTCACTGCTCATTTTTAATTACAGCTCTTTTGTTTGTTATTATTTGATAAAAGTACTTGTATGTAGTACAAATTAATAAAGTTCTTGGAAAATAGCTTAGCTTTACTTAAAAATACCGGGTGGCCATAAATATCTGATATCACATTACCTTTGGAATCAACACCGCTTTATTAAAGTGATGAATCCAACTAAACTAAATGTCATTAATGTCATCACAACTAAAATTCCTATCTGTCAAGAATTATTACAGATTGCAATAACTATTGGAGTTAGAACAGGAGATTTTTATAATCGAGTCGTAGGCTAACCTGCAGAATCCGGGGCACATTCCCTTCCTCTTATTTGCATTTATTACATTTCATACCAATACTTAATATAGTAATTGAAATATAATGCTAACCAACATTTATAAGTAGCTAATTCCATGGCTACCAGGATCTCAGATATTTATGGCCACCCGGTACTTCAAATTGTTTGCTCTAGTTTTACATAGTAGAACTCGATGGGATTAATAGCCGTCTTACTACAACAGACAGGATAGTCTTGAAAGAGGTCAGTCAGTAAAGTTTGGAAAGATTACTGCATTGTAATGCACTTATATTTTCCTTCATTCGTGTAAAGGGCGAAGAAAGTATTGTAATCGTGGAAAAAATACTTCTGAGATTTATTCAGATCTTCACATTTCAACGTACCTAGATAGCGAAAAACATGTTTTCTCAATCCCGTCTATCTGTCTGTTCGTCTGTCTGTCGACTATTTGTGGTATAGCTCAAAAACTATTTATTGGAGGAAGTCGATATTTTGCATGTGAACTGTGAACTGGCTCCAAACTGAATATACTTTAAGTATATACAAGGTTAACACCTTAAAAACTAAAATTTTATTCATTTTTGCTTTAACCGACTAAGAAATAAAAGTAATAATTTGCATATAGCTCAGGTTTTATCTTAGACAAAAATGGAACTCAACGGATAGTAAATGTTCTAAAAGGGATAAAAGTAAGCATCGATAAGCACGTCGTGTACAATTCTACCGCAAAAGCAAAACCTACCCGGTACGTTGTGGCTAAACGGGACAACGGGACGCGTTGCTCCCGGGCTGCTGCCAAGCCTCAAAATCGCTCTCGCATGCGATGTAATGGCGTTGAGTTCGAATCCTATCACCTGCAATGCCTTTCTTATTTGCAATTTGGTGTCATTCGCATTACATTTTCTTGTTTCAGTGGAACGTTACAATGTTTTTACTTTTACTTTCCTTTTATTTTTTAGAATGCTTAGTTTTGAGTAAAAGCGTTTACAGATATTTTCAACATTAAAAGAGTAGTAAAATCAGACGAATTTTCCAGATTTGTGTTTAGGCATATGATTTTCGTTCTATAATGAGTTTAATTGGTTGTTAATTTAGATGAACTGATTTAATATCTCTCTGTAGGCTATTCTTTAGGTGTATTATAATGGAATGACATTTAAAAGAAGGTATGTATATACCCAATAATTTTACATTTTTGAAGACATGTAACGGAAATAAAAGTCTAGAACACGAGTATTACTTATCCTTCAAACATAGTAACATTGCATGAATTATTTATGTTAAAGTAATGAAAATCCTGTAATGTAAAATTAATCATGGTCATGTTAAATTGTAAAACATATTTAGACATGTCTATCATATTGATACCTGTTTACAAGTTTTATCATCTGAAACCGATTTTCTTTGCTTGTCTATACAGCAATTTTCTTGGTTAAATGTTTGTGATTTTATTTATTGTAGTTAAATCCCTATCTGATTCAGCTCTCTTCAAGTTCCCACTCTAATGTGATTAAGTAGAAGAGTAGTTTTTATGGAAGAATGCTGATCGCTTGTATTAGTTAATAATTATTGAGTATTGTCTTTTAAATTACGTAACTTTCTTCACAGTCTAAGCTCTTGACAATTTGGTAGATCATTTTTACTGTTGTTCTCTGAATGTCATTTTTTGGCAGTGGTCTATTATGATATGTTTTTCGGACTTTTTCCACTGTCTAGGGTGTAAATCGCACAACGTTTCGGGAGTTTTGTTCTACTCTCGTCTTCAGGTGTTCCTGGCTAGTCCTGAGAAGGACCAGGGCAGTGGCCTAGTGGTTAGAGTGGCAGAGTAGTAATCACAGCGATCAGCGGTCCCGGGTTCAAACCCCGGGGGAGGCACAAATTTACGTTGAAAACGTACAATATCAGTCCTTCTCAGGACTAACCAGGAACACCTGAAGACGGGAGTAGATCAAAACTCCCGAAACGTTGTGTGATTTACACCCTAGACAGTGGAAAAAGTCCGAAAAACATATAATTTGTACTGTAACCGCTGAATTACTTTTTTAGGAACTTGTATAGATACTCTTTTTAAAACAACCAAATGGATATATTATAGGGCCTTAAGAGATGTTGAGAAATCAGTGAAGACATTTTACCTCTTTCCTCCCCTTTATGGGTGGAATTTCGAAAACTCCTTTCCTAAGCACTTAGCTACGTAACTAACGGACTCTTTTTGCCAAATTTCAAGTTCCTGCTCCAAGGATTAGTACGGATCCGCGTTGTTGAGTTGGTGCATTATGGTTTATACATATAGATTATAGATTATAGCGGAATACCCGTTTCATCGCCTTGTGTGTGAAATTTCTAAAAACCTTTTCTACTTCATTTTAGTCTAAAATTCACCTATAATAAAAAAACTCAATAATTTTAACCCCTTACCCCTTGCCTTGTTTACCCCTTTAGGTGTAATATTAAGAAAAACCCTTAGACGCCTTTGAAAAGATTTTAAAAAAACATCTATATGCCAAAAAAGAATGTTCTAACTTAATAACCATAGGAGATAAGAAGAGTTCTTTAATTCACCCACGAACACAGATTTGCACTTTTAGGGGTAGATTAGGGCAAAATCCTGAAATACGTTTCTAGGTATTTGCATTGACAATCTTTGGAAGTAAACACCAAGTCGCTATCTCATCGGGTCTAAGAGATATTGAGAAACTCGTTAAAACACATTTTGCCCCTTTTCACCCCGTAGGGGTCGAATTTCAAAAAATCTCTTTTAACCCACTTTATTGTGAAACGGAACTCACAGCGAAAAAAAGTTTTTGACCCCTACCCCTTCTCAGTTTTTCCTCCTATCCCTTTAGGGTTAAAATTTTCAAATTTCCATAAACACCTTTATAAATATTTTAAAAATACATTTATATCCTAACAAAGAATGTTTTAACTCAATAAACATATGAAATACGAAGGGTTCTTTAATTCACCCCCAGTCCAGATTTACACTTTTAGGGGTTGATTAGGGCAAATTCCTAAAAATACGTTTCTAGCTATTTGCATTGATAAGCTGTCCAAGTAAACACAAAGTCGCTAACCCATCGGGTCTAAGAGATATTTAATCACTCGTGAAAACACATTTTACCTTTTTTCACCCTCGTAGGGGTAGAATTTAAAAAAAAATCTCCTTTAACTCATTTTATTGTAAAAGGAATTCGCAGTGAAAAAAACTAATAATTTTAACCCCCCTACCCATTTTCGGTTTTTCCTCCTTCTATCTTTTTAGGGTTAAAATTTTCAAAATCCCTTACACCCCTTTCTAAATATTTTAAAAATCCATCTATATGCCACAAAAATGATGTTCTAACTCGATAATCATAGGAGATAAGTAGGGTTCTTTAATTCACCCCCAATCCAAATTTGCATCTTTCGGGGTTAATTAGGGCAAAATCCTATAATAATTTTCTAGGTATTTGAATTGATAATCTTTGCAAGTAAACACCAAGTCGATATCTCATCGGATGTAATAGATATTGAGGAATTTGTGAAAACACATTTTGTCCCTTTTCACCCCGTGAGGGTCGTATTTCAAAAAATTCCTTCTTAGCACTATCTTACGTAACAAATTGAACCTTCTACCCAAATTTCAGGTTTCTAGTACCAGTGGTTTCGGCTCTGCGTTGATTAGTCAGGGTTGTGACTTTCCTTTATATACAGTGTGTTTCACTTTTCATGGGGACGGTCATGTATCACATAAAGTACCCAGCCAATTTTGTTCAAATTTGCAAGGAATGTATATACCCTTAGTGCCACCCAGGACACAAGGACACATACAAATGGGTCCATAGGCGTCCGTCTTAGGACGAAAAAAAGGGGCTATATTTTCACAAAGTAATATTAGCGATTTTTTCCGGCCAAATTTTTTAACATAATCTTAATCCGCGCCTTTGAAAACCTTTGTGGCCAAATTTTCGAAAACAGTTAAAGAATGTTTAAAACTCAGCTATTATTCGAGAAATGACGAAATAAATGAACAGTATTTTTCAAGTTTGCGTTTTAATATATTTCTACCGCACAGGAACTTTTGCATGAAAATTTGGCCATAAGGGTTTTTAAAGGCGCGGATTAAGATTATGTTAAAAAATTTGGCCGGAAAAAATCGCTAATATTACTTTGTGAAAAATAGCCCCTTTTTTCGTCCTAAGACGGACGCCTATGGACCCATTCTTATGTGTCCTTGTGTCCTGGGTGGTACTAAGGGTACATACATTCCTTGTAAATTTGAACAAAATTGGTTGGGTACTTTCTGTGATACATGACCGTCCCCATGAAAATGAAACACACTGTATACAAGGTGTTTCAAAAATGTCCGCCAAAACTTCATCGCACCGGGATGAGTTAAAACATTAACTTGACTGAAAATTTGTAGTTACGGTGGACGTCAACTGTGTATGAATATGTTGCAGTCTATATATTGCTATGATATGATATGTGTGTTTCTATTATTATAGAATAAAATAAATTAAATTAAAATTGTCTACCATACCAATTATTTTTCAAAGATCGGTAAATGTTACATTAAACTGACTAATCTTGGGTTCACCAAATTAACTAGTAATATCTATGGTATTTTTTCCTCTTAAACATTGCATATAACCGTTATTGATAATATTTGCTAGCTCCAAAATTAAGAACATGAAAACTCAGCTCTCAGGTGTCGGGTTCCTTAAATTTATTTGAAAATGGCAGCACGCCACTAGGAAATAATATCAAAACTGCACTGCGCCGGTGCTCGAGTTGACAGTTAACCTTGACCTACATACATTTCAGTTTGTGCGACTTTCTGCGTTGTGAAATGACTAGTAAAATCAAATTATGAGCAAATTAAAAATCAGGTGAGTTATGGATTGATTTTCGCGCCTTTGTGGTAGCGTCTGTACATTTTTTTGTTCTAGGAAAACCGGATCTTCGTTGTTTGCGCCTACTCTTTTGTTTCTTGCATTCTAACCTCCAAATTTGGATTAAATTGAGATTTTTGGCTGATTATCGTTGCCTGGACAGAAACTAATGCTGGCCCTCGGTTGTCAAGCTCACGAGACACAGGTAGGCTCATATGTTTCACGCCCTTAAGGTCGATTAATGAAAATTCTCACACGATTGCAATCTCCTCGGGTGCCTGCCGTTGCTGGTTCGTCGAAGGAGGCGTGAAAATTTTTTTCTCTTTCAAGAAGGATCGCCCCTTTAAACACCACTGGTTACACACATAAAACTGCACACTTTGGTAAAGTTTCAACTCTGTATCTTTATTTTAACCATATAAAAACTTTAATTAATTGCAGAGTAAAAGGCAGATGCTGCTGGTGTCAAAGTTTAATAATAATTGAATATCCAAGCTTCTAAAAACAAATGAACATCAAAAATCAAATACAAGGAAATCAGCTTAGTACAAATTAAAAACATTTAACATTAAGTTCATATTTTACAAACATTTAACTAGAACTCTTAATACTAAAATTATTGTCTTTCAAAGTAAATTGTTTATAACCTATCTTCTTGTCCATTAAATTGTTTATAACAAATGTCTTTTTGCTTACATCACTTCATTGACTCACTAATAGCACTAAATTTGTCTATTTCCTGTTTACTGTTTCATTTTCTTCAAAAATAACTAACTGTGTCCTTTTTGCCAAAATCTCTTTTATGCTAATCTTGCTTGCATTATCCAATTCGTAAATCCTTTCTTACCTCAATCAAATAAGCTCACAACGTCAGTTTCTCTTTAATTACTGTACTAACGCTTCATCTCAAGTTCTGCACAATTTGAATTCTTGTGTCAATTTTAACTAATTCATGTCTGGCTTCTACATTGCCAAACTTTTGAAATTATAATTGAAATTCTTTTATTAACTCCAACACTTGAAATTGAGTTCCCCTATTTGTATACTCATTTGAATGCTTTTAAGGTTAATCGCCCGTTCTACCAGTATTATTCTGATTTAATAAAATTACATGACTTTTCCCAGTTATTTGCATTGCCTCGACTTTGTGCCTTTGTGACTGTATTTTGTATTTTCTGTATTGCAACCAGAGCCGAGTACAGGACTAAAGACCATCGCAATATATACAAAGTGTTTCAAAAATGTCTGCCAAAACTTCCAGGACGTATAGTACATCAAAATAATTGAACCATTCCACCCCCTTGTAAATTACGCCTCTGAATAAAATATGAAGATTCTAACAAAATAGTAATATTTCTCATAAATCTACGCCCCTGTGCCAAATTTCATTAAGTTACCTGTAACAGTTTTGAAAAAAATGCTAAAAAACCATTTTTGAGAGTTTTCCTCTAGGGGCTGTAGCTCCTTGGGAGTGCATTTTCGGAAATAGTTTTATAGAGTAAACTACACTTATTTTTTGATGTACTATACGTCCTAGAAGTTTTGACAGACATGTTTGAAACACGTTGTATATAAACTGCAACACATTCATACACATTTGACGTCCACTACCAATTTTCAGTCAAGTTAATGTTTTTACTCATCCCGGTGCGATGAAATAAATAAAAGTTTTGGCTTTCAGATACCCTTTGAAGACAAAATGAACTTTTTAGTAAAAAAGGTTATTATCAAAGACACTAATTACGTAATTACTCGATTTATGATTTGATTTTTTAGGTTTCAAAGCGTTTTGAAGCAAGGCCGACTTCAAAATTTACCGAAGGCAACTGACTTGATCGCTACGGTGGTTTTGATATTTGAACCGAAAACCTTGAGTTATTAAAAAAACATGTGTCGAATAAAAAATTAACACGATACTAGTGCCTTAGCATTTTACAGCGCTCGTTTTTTTTTAAAACAGTTCGCTTAGCGTCGTGCTGCAAAAATTACAACTCTCTGCAAAATGCAAGCTACCTCATTCATAATGTAAATAACTATTATACAGGGTATTTCATTATTCACAAAACAAATCTAAGGGTGCTTCGTTTTGAAAAAGTTGAGATTTAGTAAGCCGGTATTTTGATTTCATTGTCTCTTTCTTTTACTTACACTGTCAGAATTATTATAAGTAACTTAGTAGAAATAGATTACTTCAAACAGTTACTATTAATTTGACTTTAAACGAAAAAAAAAGTTAACTTAAAGTAATTTGTTTTGTAACGCATGCTTATTATTTTTGGACTTTTTACTGTAGAACAACGCCCACATATTGTATATAAACAACAACACATGTGTTGGAACAAAACACCAGCCTACTAAATCTTGAAGGTTTGAAAAATAAATTGCTATCTTTAATTCTTTGATCAAGAAAATCTTTGCAATAAATGATTCTATTACATATGTTCATCAAGGTTGTTTTCTTATTTTTTGCTGCGAAGTAACACCCTTATACAGTGACTTCAGAAATAATCGAACGTTTTTAGATGGTCATTATTTGGGCGCCAATTATTTTAACTATTTGATGTTGGCAGTATTGTTTTGACGTTGAAATATTTCATTATTCGTTGTACAAGGTGTACGAAGTTTAGAGCCGGTTTCAGTTATTGTTTTGTGGTTTCAGCGTACTATTCTATTGCAAAAATAATTTCTGTAATCAACGCATTTGGGTTTGGTGTAAGTTTAAATACTAGTTAACAAATTTGAAGTTTTGAAGTTATATTCAGATTAAAATTATAAGCACACCTGAACTAGATGCTTTTATTCTAATGGCTTGCTTTCGCAGTGGAACCCGAAATCAGCATAATTCATGATCATATTCCATTCACTCATCCATCGAACACATTACAGAGAAGTTTCCAGGTGTGCAAATCAATAATTACGATGCTTTTGCTCACCATAAGCAAATTATTATTCACTGTATGGAAGACAAAAACTGCATCTGCAAAAGTAGATCAACAAGCACACTTACTGTTGTAAGCGAAGAAAGGTAGCTGACATTAATAACAATCGAAGGCAACTAAGCCCGCACAAATCAGTTTGCATATTGGCTGCTCAAAGTAGTATGTAAACAATGAATTGCCCTTTTACAGCGTAATTTAGCGCATATATTCCTTTATACTTAGGTATTTCTGCTGGATCATGTCATAAGGATTTATGACAAAAGAGAAAAATAAAAGGTACAAGGAACGAGAGTAACGAACGCAAATCAGAAGTACAAGATATACTAAAGGTATGGGCAGAGTATTACTCAAAGATTTTCGAAGCAAAACGAAGAGACAATGAGAGTCGAAGAACAATGCAAACTGAGGAAGACGAAGATATAATAGAGGAAGAAGAGATAATGGAAGATATAAATAAAGAAGAACTAGAAGAAGCAGTGAAAGGCATTAAGCTAGGAAAAGCAAGTGGACAAGATGAGATTGGACCAGAGATAATAAAATATCTACTAGAAAAAAGGAAAGAATGGCTCCTAACACACTAAGGAAAGCATGGCAGACCGAGGAAATCCCAAAGATTGGCAAAATAATATAATAATACCAATACATAAGAAGGGAGAAGCATATAAGACAGGAAGACGAACAACATATAAC
>CALNHX010013603.1:0-14556 GCA_940337035.1 Agriotes lineatus
TCATATGCAAAAATAATATTTATGTGGAGGATAAACGGTAATATATTAATAATATCTTCATATTTTTGCAAGACGGTTGGCTGTATCAGTGACATATTTCTAGGAGTATGTAACTTGCAATATACAATCTATCAATCTATAAGATTATGAACAAAACTAATTTACTTAGTTGATAGCTTCGCTTTTATTATTTACTATTTATAGCAAAGGATTATTAATTTAATTAAATAAGAACAAACTTTCAACTGTACGAAAATTAAAATACCACTGGCGGAATTGGATTCTACAATAATTAGCAATATGTCACCTGCCATATAACATTTATATTCAACATTGTCATCGTGACATATTCTCACGTTCTACATAAAATAACTGCCACTATACGAGGTATTAGGTAAAATTGGTTAAAGCTGTTATAGTGTGTCTATATGAGGAAATCACAAATTGAAGACGTGGTTGGTCGTAATCATTGTGTAAATCGATTGAAAATGGATAAATAAAGTTCTCGTTTATTCGCATTTACTTTGTATAAAAATTTGGCAGATTATCATTATATCAAGTTTGCAATGGTAGTGCTAGTGCAACGTTTCTATATTTTATCAACGAAGGTATATTTTTCTACTTTGGGGTACAGAATAAGCTATATCAAGAAAAAGTTCTAAATGGAAAAATTAAAATTAAACAACGAACTAAACCATATTAAATGTGTTTGAAACGTTTACACCAGGAAGTTGAATTGTTTTATCTGGTTGCAGATTCGATTCCCGAAGAACTCAAAAGGGGCTGCGTGCCACAAGACTATTGCTTAAACGAGGAACACAGATCTCTGCACTGTTCAGTATGTTCTTCATTTCTATGCAATTCGTCTTCCACAGTCGTTCCATCGCTGCTGACGATGTTGAGCTTTATATTAGTTAATATTTATACCGTAGTTTGAACCATTTATTCTCTAATTTGCAACTGTTAATATATTTGTTTTGTTATATATTTTGTTTTTATTAGCTATAATCGTATTCTATTTTCATCTAAAATCCATTAGTAGTGTTTTGTTAAATGGTATTTAATTTGACCATCCAAATTTAAAGTTGGTGATGTACGTACAGGTTTGTTTAATATTTTCAAATTTCCGCAGGCGTGAAAACATTGTCTATATGTACCATATCCTATCTTTAAGCATACAAAACTTAGATATTATTTACTTAACTAAATATTCCAGATTTATTTGCAAAACATACGGTGTAGTGTGTAAATACTAAATATTCTTTGTAATATATTTGAATTTATTTTTGTACGAGTGAAACTCTTAACAGCTCGTAGAGGTGTGTTATCACACAATTAATATAGATACTACCCGAAATAAGTAGTTATAAAACATAAAACGAAATATGTATTAATACTTACTTTAACTATTACGATTTTTATGGCTAATACGCTGTCCATTCTTGTAAGAAATTCTAAAATTCAGTAAATCTATATATAAATTGTGGTATTCAAAAACATATATTGAATTTCCTGTTGTCAACTGGGCTTGTTTTTGACGGTGCGTGTGGTTTCACTTGATGCGATAAGGGAGATGGCATTGTAAATTTAGCTAAAGGTCAAGGTTGTGACCAAGCGAAGATTGAAATATTAATGTGAGAAATACTCGAACCATAAAATTATGAAAAATATATAGAATGCTTAAAACTTATTTGCCTCGACGTAACGGTCTCGGCTAAAAGAGTCATTCTTATGCGCTGCAAAAAACACTCATTTTATTTATTCAATCGACAGGCCAGGCGCAATAACGGGTTGAAAATACAATTTTAGACGGTGAACACAGTTACAATACAATACATGAATACGAATAATTATAATTATAGCAATTTAGCTCATCTTAGTGACAGTAGCATAACATAAATAACATGATAGAAGATAGCATATTGTGCAAATATAAACGAATGCACGTTTAACAAATTATATGTACAAGAAATTACAAATTAAAAAAAGGAAAAAGACAATCAATTAATCGTTCAGAAGTTTAGATATTACACGTCACGAATCAGGATTTGCGTGGCTTGTGATTTAAAAACTTTTATATTATCATGAAATATATCTGAATTGTGGCAGTGATTTGCAATTCTTGCAATTCTGTGGAGGAGTGAATTGAATGCATAATTTGTGCGACCAATAGGTATGTGGAAAGTACATGTATGCAGTGACGGTGCAAGAGCATCTTGAGCCCCTAAGCAAATATAAAAATGGCCCCCCTTGTAAAAAGATTTATATACTTAACGAATTGTATATTTATAATTATAGTATACAAAGTAAACGTTTATCAAAAAATAAAATAGCATCCTGTTATAACCAACAGAAAGACAGTAGTAAATGCCTAACATTTAACACATTTTATAACTAACATATCTAACAAAATATCAATTAAAAATATAAAACTAAATAAAATCTCCAAGTTGGTGTAGGCACAAATACAAAGAAAAGTGATGGATAAATATCTACTTATGTAACACTAGTAAAATAAAATAATAATCAGGTAAAATCATAAAAACCCACGTTAAAATAAGTAACAAATACTTGGTATTTCTTTGTATCATTAATATCTGTAAAACGCAGTAAAAATAAATTGATCAGAAATAAAAAATGTATCTTTCTGGCCTTATTGAAGTAAATTGTTCCACAAGATTTTTATGTCCATCGTAGAGGATGCTTTTTGCTCAATTGGCAAAACCGAAAGGTCATGTAGCCTATCTTGGCTAGTAGAATTTCTTAAATAATGTTTTGTTATTTAACTCTCTAAATGATCTTTCTATTGTGGCTAATGTTACAGGTAGAGTCAAGAATAAAACCAATGCAATAATAACCTCGTCAAAATTGCTTTCGAGAACAATATATTTTTGTAGGAATAAACTTGTCAAATCTGGAAAACTCATGCTATCATTTAAATCCTCTTTTAGTAAAGAGATAGTGTTCACAAACTGAATTGCATTCTTGAAACGTTTTTCGGTTCTAAAAATTCAAAAATGTTTGTTACTCAAATCGAGTCTGATCACTGATGACTGATAACTGAGAGTGGGGACTGAGGTTGCAGTGCTATCAATATATACCCAAATAAAGTACAAGATATCGAGATATTTAATAAGTGAATACCGAATTTACCGGGTCCGGGCCCCTAAGCAACGCTTATTCGCTCTTATGCATATCACCGCCACTAGATGTATGTCTATAATTGTAACAGGGAACTGCTAGCATTAAGCACTGAACAATCTGGGATGCGTCAACCTTGCTGTTGATAAGCTTATATGCAAAAAAAGCAGAGGCAGGATTCTCCTTTTTTTAAACTGCAAAAATTGAATTGTTGAAGCATGGATGCATAAGATTTTGTAAGAGGAAAAATTCCGTGTTTTTTATAATATATGAATCTTAGAAATTTCTTTTGCACTTTTTCAATTTCGCCATTTGGCGCACTTAATACAAAAATAAATATTTTCGACAACCATTTGCTAAAGGAGTCTATTATTTGACACTCTCCATACGTCAACAGTATGTTGTTATTGCATATCGTGCAATAAACATTCTATTCCACACTTCTGTAATTTTATTTCAGAACTCCGTCAAAATTATTTATTTAAAACCATGAAAGCATACCTAATATGAGTTTTAGTGGGTTTTCAATTTAAAATGACGTTCACGTTTTTTAATATGTCAAAGAATTCGTCTTCGTCTTATTCTTTAAACTCTCTCACTCGTGCAAAAGGTGGAGATCTACATTCTCGTATAAATAACTATTTTGCTGTATTCATATTATATCATATTAGATAAGATAAATTAGAGTGATAGATCAGGTAGATAGTGATAAATCTTTATCTTTATCAGCTCCTGATTAGTTGGTTCTCACCTTTTTCTATGTGTATCCAAGGGTCACAATTTCCAGAAATACAAACTGCTACACTTAAAAAATGCACTATTATTAGGAAATACAAGCGAGAGAATACATGGTGGTGTAGTCATTTTATTATTAGAAACGACTGCCTCGTGTTATACCTAAATATTACATCGAATTTACAAGCTGTTGCAGTGTAACTTCAACTTTATCTAAAAATTATAAGATGTTCAATTTTCACCACGTAGTACAATAATAATATTTAGTTATAATAATTGCATTTTACTACATTTTACAAAAATAGTGTGAATATAACTTTTAACACATTGTTCTGATACACTAAGGGTAGTTGCAAAATAAAAATATAAAATTGATAAATCTGGAAGATTATTACAATCAAAATTTGAGGTGTTTAGATAAGATTGGGTGTTAATTTCAAAATAAATAATAAAAATTAATTGAGACAATGAATAAGGTAATTTGATAAGTAAATATCAATTGAGTATTCAATTTTGATGGTTGAGTTCAATTTTAATAAAGTTTCAAGCCAAGGTTACAATTGACAAATGTGCTTGCGATAATAATAAAGAATTGTAGCATGTAATAATAGGACATTAATATTTTTAAGAAGGCAAGAAGAATTGTAACTACGAGAACTATAAAAATTTGTTTAGTCAGTTAAACAAACAAACTCATGGAAAATGTACATCGTATTTTGAAATAACTAATTTTGAGAAAAAAAAGTTTGAAGTTATGCCATATTTTGTATAATTGTTTGGTAAAATATAAAATAAAGGGGCTATTGACAAATCTACGTGGTGAAAATATGAAAATATAACCTGGAATTAATAAAACCATACAATCGGCGAAGATATTGTGCAATACAGTGAATTGGAAATAAATAACACAGAAGATTACATTATTTGAAAGGATTTGGATTTATTGATACATGCAGGATATAATTGGGATTCATTGGTGACGTTGGTGGTTGCATGGAAGACGGGGCAAACATTTAAAAGGAAGTTGTGGGAATTAGCTGCTTGGTTTGGAGGGTTCTGTGGGTGTTGCTGGATGTTTGCAGTGAAAACTGGAGAAGTTTTAAGGTTTGAGTTAATAATTCATATAAAGGCATTTTGAATAATAAACAATGAAAGAAAGAATGCACATAAACATAATACAGTCCTTACTTTGGTGAATTGATTAATATATGTGTCAATGTATACAATATACAAATAATCATCAACCTGCACTTTTTTCTTCTGGTAATTCAAATTTTTACTTATCTTCATTAACTTTTACCGAAGACGAGGTTTTTGATGCGTTATCGTCTATCGATATTAACAAAGGGTTTGGTCCTGATATGATTAATCCTGTTCTAAAATATTGTAGTCCGACCTTAACCTTGCCTATTACCCGTTTGTTTAATCTATCATTAATTAGTGGAGTTTTTCCTGATCTTTGGAAAAGCGGGAGATAGAAACAACGTTGAGAATTATAGGCCTATATCTAGACTTAATGTTATAGCTAAGACTTTTGAGAAACTAATTTTAACAAAACTTTCTCCGCTAACACAAAATATAATTATTCCACAACATGGATTCTCAAAGGGAAAATCAACCTGCACGAACCTTGCTTTATTTAGTGAGTATTTACATGAGTCCTTAGAAGCTGGTTTTCAGGTCGATGCCATATATACAGACTTCAGAAAGGCATTCGATAGAGTCAATCATGCAGTTCTAGTTAGTAAGTTACAGTCCTTAGGATTTGTATATCTTATATATATTTCTAAAAGTCCTGACTGACTGACTCATCAACGCCCAGCCCAAACCCTTGGACCTAGAAAGCTGAAATTTTGCACAGAGGTTCCCTTTATGATGTATACAAGGAATAAGGAAGGATATTTCGAAATTCAACCCCTAAAGGGGTAAAATTGGGGTTCCAATTTTGTATGGAGAAATAATATTAAATAGACATTTCGACTTGAAACTTCGTAGGAGTACTCATAAAAACACATAAGCAAACACGTATTTCGTGATTTTCCGAAAATCAACCCCTTAGGGGGTGAAATGGGGTAAGTAAGCCTAAAAATCGACATGGGTGTCGTTATTGAGGTTTTTTGGGACGTAGATTGCGAAAATTACATTTATTTTTAAGTCCAAGACGGTGAACATGACATAAGGGAAGAAACGGGACGGGACGGGACTAGACTGAACGGAACGGGACGGACTGGACGGGACGGGACAAGGCGGGACGGGACTGGACGGGATGGGAAGGGACGGAACAGGACGGGACGGGACGGGGCAAAGCGGGACGGGGCGGGGCGGGACGGGTCGGGGCGGGGCGGGACGGACGGGACGGAAAGGGAAGGAAAAGGATGGGATGGAAAGGGAGGGGATGGGATGGAAGGGGAGGGGCGGAACGGGACGGGAAGGGACGGGACTGGACGGGAGGGAAAGGAGCGGGACGGGACGGGACGGGAAGGGTCGAGACGGGGCGGGGCGGGGCGGAACGGGATGATACGAAAAGGAAAGGGAAGGAATGGGATGGAAGGGGAAGGGACGGGACGGGACGGGAAGGGACGGGACTGGACGGGACGGGACTGAACAGGAAGGGACTGGACGGAAAAGGAAGGGACGGGACGAAAAGGAACGAGACGGGACGGGACGGAAAGGGAAGGGAAGGGAAGGAATGGGATGGAAGGGGAGAGGACGGGACGGGACGGGACGAGACGGGACGGGACGGGACGGGACGGAATGGGACGGTACGGAGACGGGGACGGAGACAGGGACGGTGACGGGGATAGGATGGGATGGGATGGGATGACAGAAAATAATTAGTCATTATTTAATACACAAATAACGAACCTCGCGCGAACGAAGTCGCGGGTAAAAGCTAGTCCCTTCATAAGTTGGTTTCGTAGTTATTTATCGGGTAGGCACTCTCAAGTAAGGATTAAAGGATACTTATCCAGACCCTTTCACTGTACTTCTGGTGTACCTCAGGGGTCCCACCTGGGTCCTTATTTGTTTCTGTTATTTATAAATGACATCGCAACCGATTTTGAATATTGCAAATGCCTCTTGTTTGCAGATGACGTAAAACTGTACGCTAGAGTACAAAATATCAAAGATCATTTAAGAGTGCAAAATGATATTGATAAACTTGAAAATTGAAGTGAATTAACTGATATGGAACTTAATATTTCAAAATGTCACATAAGCTCATTTAATAGAAAAAAAACCGTTGCTCACTACAATTATATTTTGCATAACACTATTCTTGACAGAATTTGCGAAGTGTCGGATTTAGGGATTTTATTTACCGTCAACTTAAGTTTTAATAAACATATAGATACCATTATAGCTAGATCAATATGAATGTGTGGTTTTATAATTAGGAGTTGCCATGTATGTTCTGTCTCGAATTACATGACTTGCCTTAAAATGAGATTACTTTTAATTTTCTATGGGTACTACTATTTTTCTTGCTAAATTTATAGCCATATCTCCGCCACTGCTTAATTGTAGAGCTTCATAATACCACATTTTAAGACGTCTTATACAAGTGCACTATGTACCAAATTTGGTATAACTAAATCTTTCAGAAAACGTTAATACCCGGTAATCGAAAACAAAAGAATTTTTGGAAACTGGTTTATATGAACTTTTTGTCTTAAAATTACATCAGATTTCATCCGACAAAGTTTGTTAATGAGCTAATAAATCGCCCTGCTTAAAACCTAAAAAAGTTAAAAATCAAAAATCTGGTGTGATACACGCACACAACTTCCTTTTACAGTAATCTTATGATTAACCAAACATTTTATTTTTAATTTTTAAGGATTTGTCAAAAAATTTAAAAAATTACAAATTCTACAGAAACACTACAAAATAGAGCGTTAGTTGAAGAGAAAAATTTTCTTTAAAACTTCAAGCCGAATTCAAATAATATACGGGGTGTGCTATTTAAAATACAAGTTAATAAAAAAAGAAAGAAAATCAAAAGAAACCCATTTTAGAGGCATTCAACTGGAAAGTGACCTATTTTACATCACTACACATTAAAAATGTACTAAAAATGTAAAGTATGAAAAATATCGTTAGAGCCGTTTTTGAAAAAGTCGAAAAAAACTGAAAAATCACAAGAGTAAACACCATACTTCCGGTTATGCGATTTTCTTCAAAAGCTTGCTGTCGCATCTAGATAGTACACAAAACTTATTATGAAGTTTCAACGTCTATTGGTTTTTGAGATATTCTGTTCACACACACACACAGACAGACAGACATATCAATGAACAAAAACATGTTTTTTGGGTTCAGGGGACTCTAAAACGTGAATATCTGTTGAAAATTCAATTTCGAATTTTTGCGGTGAATCCAATACTTCCGTTATTGTAAAAACTCAAAGTCGTTTTAAGATGAGTGGTAAACTATTGATCAATTTTTTAAGGATATTTTTAAATCTGATTATACCCACTCGATAGTATCTGCAGTTCTGTATGATGTGCAATATAGTGTGTAATAAAACTGGTGTCAAAGAATACAAGTAAACATTGCGGCAGCATTTCATGTATACTGGCGAGTTCTTAAAATGTTACAAGGCAATATCTCGAAAGCGGTTTCAAATATATTCATTAAATTTTGGTGAGGTAATAGGAAGATGAAGGGACATATTTAAACGTTTGTTTTATAATTACCCCCTTCTCTATTTTGAGGGGTAGGGGGTAACTTTGAAATTTTAAATAGGATGATGTACTTTTGCTTATAAAATTCGAATCTACGTAACAACTACTTATGACTACAAAACATTTTTGGATTTGCTGCTTCGGTTACGGAATTATGATTAACTAAATTTAAAAAATAAATAAATTTTACGAATAAATCAAGTTCACTTATTTCAGAATTATTATTGGTTTCGGGAAATAACTTATTTTTACTTAAGTCAGACGAACATTTTGACTATTTAACGATTATTATTCTTTTTTATTTTATAACCTAATAAATCATAATTCTGTAATCGAAAAAGCAAATCAAAAATGTTATGTTCACATACACAAAGAAGGTTAGTTTTCCTTGTTCACAATTTGAGAAGACACGTTGACTATTACCGGAGAGTGGTCTGATAATAGTTTTAAGCAAAGCTCCGTCTTGCATTTCTTTGGATCGATTCCCTTAGTTATGCCAAAGTCTAGCAGATCAGTAGTTAATCTCGAACCTCAAATTGTGTTCTTGGCATCACCACACCACCGCAACAAATTTATTGCATAGCATTGCAAAGAATTCTTCAAATTGTTCTTTTTTTACTTCCCTCCTCTGAAAGACGAAGGAAGTATTATAATCACGAAAAAATCACCTTCCGAGATTTCTTCAGATTTTCACGTTTCAAGGTCTCTAGATGACGAAAAAGAGGTTTTCTTAATTCCGTCTGTCTGTTGTCTGTCTGTCTGTATGTCTGTCTGTCTGTCTGTCTGTCTGTGTTCGCAGTATAGCTCAAAAACTATTTGTCGGAGGAAGACGATATTTTGCATATATATTATATATCTACCTCGCATGAAATCGTTACAATTTCATACAAATATATACAGTGTGAGTAGCTTAAAAAAATAAAATTTTGTTTATTTTTGGGTTAATTTTGAAATGAAAGGAAGTAATAACTTTTACATAGGTCACACTTTACATTTGCCGAAAATAAGACTCAGCCGAGACAGGAGACAAGAGTAAAAATGTTTCAACAATAACAGCGTTCTGTTCATAAGAAACGCGCGCCGGACTTATCTCGAAGAGGCTCTGTAGCGTAGCTGGAATTTCGCTGTGGTTACAGCCGCTGCGGAGATGCGCTTACGATCGCTCTGCAGATGCGACGGGTTCAAACACCAGCGGGATACATTTTTTTAATTTAAAAATGTATTTAATTTATTAGATACGAAGATATCTTTACTCCTAACTTAATTTGATTTTTAACATTATTTAGTGTCACAATGGGTAAAGCCTTTTAGATTTTTTTTTATTTTGTGTTTGAGTGGGCAATAAACTGATGAAATGGTTACTGAGCTCAACTAATCTTTAATAGTAATGCTTGTCTTAATAATTCTGTTTTTCGTGACGTCCTATATAGTCTCGAATTATTATGGCAGTTCCTCTTTGAGCGGTCTCGTCTGGGTGTTTCGTGGCGTATATTTTCTATTTAGGTATACATATGTAATGTTTGTCTGTAAAATGAATTTGAGCTATTAGCATAATATTAATGTTATGATTTATTAGGAATGTTTTTATTTCTTCAATGTATTGGTGTAAGCCATTGGCATTTCATATTACTAATTTATAGTTGCTTTGTATAGCCATTACAGATGAATGTGGTTAGCAGGGCATTGTGCCTATTTGCTCCGTTAGGCTTATTAAGCAATTCTTCTAGTTTATTTAGATTTCTAATACGCTGATTGTTTGTTATTGTTGCTTGATTGTTATTTTGTGCATTAATTTTGACAGCTTTCGCCGCAAAGGGCATACTTGCTTGTATTTGTTGTACAGGAATGAGCGAAATTTATGGATGTGTTAACTTCCGTTTTCCTCGACCAGTCGTTACTGCAATTGTTTATGAACAATGCAATCTTGATAATTAGCAGGATGGTTTCCACTGCAGTGGACACATTTTACCTTATCATCTTCGTTCGCATTCTTTCGTTAAATGATTATCTGCGCACTTCACATATCTAGTTGTTTTACGACAATAATTTTGGATGCCCATATTCTTGGCATCTATCACATTGAGGAATAGTCCTTTTGGCATGGGGTGGCTCAAATTTAATAATATCGTGTTACAGTTTTGTTACATTATAAATTTCTTTGTTATTATCTTTGAACTTAAGATATTTATTAATTTATTTATTTTTATGCGCAAATCTGAGGATTCAAGGATCCTTGGTATTTATAACAATGAGTTTTTGCGTAAACTCAATTAGGCGTATTTTCTCGGTCACTCAAGTATTTACTTAATCAATGCAACGTTATTTTTATTTTTGTTTTACAATGGCTAATGCTCTAGCTTGTTATTATCAGAACGTCAGGGGTCTGCGTTCTAAAACACTAAATTTTTTCGTTAACATTAGTGACGCGGAATACGATTTCATTTTTCTCACCGAAACGTGGCTTAACGGGTCGGTGCGTAATTCCGAACTGTTTAATGACAAATATTTCGTTTTTCGCCGGGATCGTGAATCTACTGCCAACCCGAGAACTAATGGTGGCGGAGTACTTATTGCAGCAAAAAGCAATTTTCCACTCTTACATCGGCCGGATATGGAAAGTGAAGCTGAAGACGTGTGGGTAGAACTTAACTTACCAAATAGCTATAAATGTTTTTTCTGTTGTGTATATCTTCCCCCTCGTGAAGATGCAATCACTCTTCATTTCTTAAATAAATTGCAAAGCAACTTAACCTGTCATAAAAATGCCCTCTTCTTTGTAACCGGAGATTTTAACCTTCCTTTGATTAAGTGGAACGCCATAGCAGGATCATATTTTTGTAAACCTTTTTCTAATGACGCCCATAGTAACGAAGTGCTAAATATTTTCCAATTCTTAAATTTAAATCAATTTAACTCTCTATCAAATTCCCGCGGCAATTTGTTGGATCTTATCCTTTCTAATATAGATTCGATTACAATAACAGAATGTTTAAATCCTATTTCGAACATTGATCAGTTTCATGTTCCACTTGACTTTTTAATTCACATTAATCACCCTAAACCTTTATTGGGTAACAATAGGCATTTTCTGAATTTTAAAAAAGCAGATTTTAATGTAATTTCTGCCGAAATTGATTCTATCGACTGGCACTCGGAGCTTTCTTCAGTGTGTGTTAATGCGGATGTATCTGTTTTTTATAAACTCATGAATTCTATCATTGATAGGAATGTTCCAATGTCTGTGTGTAAGAATGATCACTACCCTCCGTGGTTTTCTCCGAGTTCTATACGAATGGCTAAGAGTAAGATCAAAGTTCATAAACGCTGGAAAACTTATAAGAATAAATTTGACTACCTAATCTTCAGTGATATTCGTAGCAAATTAAAAGCCAGCATTAAACGTGACTATAAATCTTATATCTCAAATTTAGAAAATGACATTGCATCTAACCCAAAAAAATTTTGGAAATTCACTTCTGATAGAAAGCGTGAATCGCTGATCCCAAATGTGCTGAAATGCGATAATCAACTAGCTTCGACTGGTGATGAAATTTCTGAACTTTTCGCTAATTATTTTAAATCAGTATACAGCCTATCTTCTACGTCCACCAACCCTTCTCACTCCGTTGATAACAACAGCTTTTTGAGTAATACTAATCTCATCACCTTATCTTCCATTAAATCAGAAGACGTGGTAGCCATTTTAAAATCTCTTGATCCTAACAAATCAGCCGGTCCTGATGGAATTCCTCCATATTTCATAATTAAATGTTCTGAAGTTCTTGCCTCCCCTTTAACACTACTTTTTAATAAATCTATTAAATCCGGCGTATTTCCCGAGGTGTGGAAAAAAGCACACGTTATTCCTATTTTTAAATCGGGAAACAGAAGTCTGGTTAGCAACTATAGGCCTATTTCAATTTTGTCCTCTTTTTCAAAAATATTCGAAAAAATCATCTACAATTTCTTATTTTTTAACCTTAAACGTTTCATTATTCCTGAACAACATGGCTTTTTTCACGGACGCACTGTAGAAACAAATATGTTAACTTACACAGATTTTATTCTGAAGGGAATGAACGAAGGTGTACAAGTTGACTCTGTTTACACGGATTTTAGCAAAGCCTTCGATAAAGTTGACCACAATATTTTGATGATGAAGTTATTGAACGCTGGAATTCATGGCAATTTATTTCGTTGGCTTTGTTCTTATATTCGTAATCGGTCTCAATCAGTACTTGTAAACGGATTCCATTCCAAATATTTTTTAGTCACTTCCGGCGTGCCGCAAGGTAGCCATCTTGGCCCCCTGCTGTTTCTTTTATTTATTAATGATATCAATTCTGTATTTCGCTCCTGTAAATTTATTCTATACGCGGACGATCTGAAATTGTACATTTGTGTAAGGGGTAAGGATGATTGTGAACGTCTCCAATCTGATTTAAACGAATTGTATAATTATTGTCTTCGTAATAAAATCGCTCTTAACCCTGATAAGTGTCAATATATATCTTTTTTCCGAATTCGTTATCCTATTAATTATCAGTATAAGTTAGGTGATTGTACTCTAAAAAAGGTTGATATCATAAAGGATCTCGGCATACTTGTTGACTCTAAACTATCTTTTCACTCTCATTTCGATAGAATCGTAAACAAAGCCTTTCGTATGTTGGGTTTTATCTTTCGAGTTGGTCATGATTTTACTAATGTTAACACTATTATTACTTTATATTTTGCTTATGTCCGCTCGCACCTGGAGTATGCATCACCTATTTGGAATCCGAATTACAAACGTTATATTAACTTAATTGAGAATATTCAAAACAAATTTTACAAATTCGTGCGATACCGCTTTAATGTTGAACTTCATTTCACTTCCCTTGAAAAAAGAAGAAGATTGAGAGATTCTATGGCTTTCCACAAAATTCTGAACGGTGGTTATGATTCAATCGATTTATTATCACTAATTTCTTTAAATATTCCGTCATATCGCACGAGAACGGCTAATTTGTTTTTAGTCCCGCATGCAAGTACAAATTACTTATTTTATTCGCCTATCATTCGAATGATTAGATCTCAGAATATGATTTCCAATGCCGACATTTTCACAAATAATGTAAAAAAGTTTAAAAAAGAACTTTCTATGTTTTTAAGTTAAAATACTTGTTATATATGTACATACTTATAGGATTACTATTACTTACATATTTTCATAGAATTTGGTCTAGGGAATACAACTTTAAGTTCTTGAGTATAATTATTTAATAGTTACTTTCGCTGTCAATAATAATTTTGTTTTCGATTTGTTTTGATCATTATAGTTTATTTATAAGGAGACTTTTTTAGGAATACACTGTCAACTGCATTTACTATTATTATAATTTTTACTATATTTATTATTATGTGTATTTCTGTTTGTTCTCTCTTGCAAATAAATAAATAAATAAATAAATAAATAAATAAATAAATAAATAAATAAATATTTATTTATTTATTTATAAATTTATAGATGACGAAAAAAAGGGTTTTGCTATTCCGTCTTTTTGTCTGTCTATCTGCATGCCTGCCTGTTGCCGGCATAACTCAAAAACTATTTGTTGGAGGAAGACGACGTTTTGAATACACATTACATATCTACCTGCCGTAAAACCGAGAATATTTCAGACAAATATATGAGGGTGAGCGCCTTAAAAACATAAAATATTGTTTATTTTTGGTTTAACTGAGAAATATATGGAAGTAATAATTTGTACATAGAGTAGGCTTTATCCTTGCCAAAAATTGTACCCAACAGATGCAAGATAAATGTTGTACGAGACAAAAAAGAGCAACGAATAAGTTCGTTACGTTAAATACAGCTGCATCGCAGGCATTCGAAGTGTCCCGGTGACTCACACAGCGAAGGCCTGATTTAACCCATGGGCTACCGCTCAACAATGAAGTGAATGCTCAGGCTCGTTCGTAGACACTGATATTCGAATCCCATTACGGG
>CALNHX010013604.1:0-14547 GCA_940337035.1 Agriotes lineatus
CAGTTGATGACAAACGTAAACGTCAAAACTCGACGTCTATGATTAGAATATCGTATTACAAGCTAAAAATCTGCCGTGCACTTTGAGTTGGCCGCAACGGTACTTCAAAAGATCTATGAAAATTTATTTTTGTTATAACCTATATTTTGTTTTCAATTGTATTATGTTCATATTATTTTTGGAATGTTACTCAATTTTAAGTTGCAATTAGGTGTTGACAGTAGGTACGTATCAGAGCTAGTCCGGGTGTAAACAAAAGCAGGTATTAGATCTATTGAACAATCATTTTACTTATTGCCTACAGAATTACCTACATAAAGGAAAACGAGGCATTGACCAAGCATTGCGCGGCGCACCACGGACCAATCAGAGTCTGGCATTCACGGACTGCGCTGTAGCATCGAGCGAACTCAAATATGCGCACTGTCAGTGTCAAAATTTAAAAAAATGTCTTGACTATACCTCAAAAATAATGTGTTTTTTATTAGACTGTACAGTAATTTAATTGTTAAAATGTGAAAAATAGCAGTGGTGCCAACATAATGTCAGTTTGACAGTGCAGATGTCAAGTAAATGGACTATAGGTAAAAAATATTGGCTCCTGTCATGAGTTAATGAAAATTGCCTCCCGCTGTTTGGAAATTGACATTTTTGTTTCCTACAACTAGGGCGCAAAAGCCGACTTTGTATACAGTGAGTAGAAAAATACATATACATTCTTTTGCTTGAGAAAAATATGGCACATTACTGAACGTCTTGGTTATGTTGGCACAATTGGGGAAGCTTACAGCTTGTCAAACGAGGACTTTCACCTGAGTGCAGATTGTGCAGTGATAAATTTCTGTTATCAGCAGCCATTTACTTACTAGACATCGAGCACTGCAATTCGAGTACACTCCGAGAAAAAGTAGGCGTAGGAATAAGTTTTGAGATAGCCCATATGGTAAATAGGTCAATAACTTGGTTTACTGAGTGTACTTCGATGAAGTGGGGAACGAGAGTAAGTGCATCTCATTTGCTCCGAATGCTGTCTTGGTTATATACAAAATTACATAGAATTCTTTTATAGACCTATTTTATGCCACCTCAGGAGTTCTACTCACAATAAAATTAAATTCAAAAAAATTATTAGCTTTAGATAAAATATTCTCACAACTTCTAGATTGATTGAAATATGCCTTGGTTGTGTTTTTAAATCTGAATCCATTGGAGCCACGCGTTTGCAAGTATATAAAGACAAGGGTATTCTGACATTATTATTTTCAAAAATATTTGATAGGCGGGCAATACAAACATTAACTGTTGTGATTCGAGAGCCCAACCCTATATGGATTAGCTCATCGCAACCTAATACAGATACGTAAATAATAGCTGGGCCAAGTTTGGAAAATGGGTCTGTACAAGCCTGCTTTAATTTTTACTTGGTATCGTGTAACAATAAATTTCTACTTCAAAACTATTTATTTGAAATCGGCATTAAAGTACCTCGAAATCGTCATTAACCCTTCAGTGCTCGTGCGGGATACATGTGCATCCCACTTGCTTTTGAAACGCGCTTGCGCGGTAGCACGAGGTACGCCGCAGGCCTGCCTTTAGGTAATCCTTCGGAACAGTTCGCTCGTAACTGTGACAGAGTATGGTTGTGCTTTTTTGGCACTTAATTGTGATTGGCGATAATTTTTGACTTTGGGATACAAGAGTATCCCACGCGACCACTAAGGTTTCATTTTTATCCATTTGTTGCTGGTAAGTTTTTTATTTGTTTTTAATATTTCTTAGTAATTTTAACTTTTAGCTGTCTAAAAATGACAAGCAGAGATCCAGCAAAATGGATGCAATGGTTTAACGAGTTAGAGGAAGAGGAAGTACTAGGGGAAGCAGATCCTAATGAGGATGAAGGCGATCTTTGTACAAAAAGTGACCACGATTCAGAGTCGGAACAAGATGCCGATGAACAGGATACTGAGGAAAATTTAGAATAGTATAGTGATGATAATGTTCCTGGTTACATAGGAAAGGACCATACCAAGCAATGGAGAAAAATTTGTCCACCGAAAACAAGAACTAAGGTACATAATATTTTTGACAAAAAACCAGGCCCTAGAAATAATGCACTGCACGCTAAAACTGAATTGGAATGTCTTCAAATTTTTTTGAGTGACAATATTGTAGAAGTTATTACTAATTCAACAAATATTTATATAATGTAAAATCAAAATATCAACGTGAAAGGGATGCGAGACTAATAGGTACTTGTGAGATAAGAGCTCTACTTGGAATGTTATATCTTCTAGGAGCAAGTAGATCAGGTAGACAAAATATAATGGATTTCTGGAGAACGGATGGTATCGGAATGGACGCTGTTTATTGCACTTTGTCCTACAACCGATTCCGCTTTCTTCTACATTGCCTACGATTTGACGATATAACCAGTCGCGAAGAGCGGAGACAAAATGATAAGCTAACGGCAATAAGAGATATTTTCGAACTGTTTTTAGAAAACTGTCAAAAGTCAGTAGTACCTGGATCAGATCTAACGGTTGACGAACAGTTGGTGGCGTTTAGAGGTCGATGCCCTTTTAGGCAATATATTCCGTCGAAACCAGCTAAATATGGCCTAAAAATCTTCGCATTACTAGATTCAAGTACCATGTATACTTTGAATCTGGAAATATATGCTGGAAGTCAACCAGAAGGCCCTTTTCTCGTATCTAATAGTCCTGCAGAAGTTGTCAAACGGCTTGTAGGGGTGGTGAAAGGTACATTTCGTAATATAACCATGGATAACTAAGGTTTTCTAGTTTTCCACTGGCACTAGAACTCAAAAGTGAATACAAACTTACAATGCTGGGAACTCTAAAAAAAAAAAAACAAAAGGGAAATACCTGCTGAACTGGTAAATACTGCAGAACGACCAGAAAAAAGTAGTCAGTTTGCTTTTCATAAGGACTGCACTTTAGTTTTGTTTGTTCCTAAAAAGAAATAAAATGTGCTTCTTTCATCAACAAGTCATTCAGATGACAGCATTGACAAAAATACTGGTAAACCCATGATGATAATTGACTACAATCACACTAAGTACGGAGTTGATATCGTAGATCAAATGTGTGCCACTTATAACGTTGCCAGAAACAGTAGAAGGTGGCCGCTTACGATTTTCTTTGAAGTTATGAACATAGCAGCAATAAATGCACTCGTACTTTACCAACTAAATCATCCTGATTTTACTATTATTCGGCGTAAATTTTTATATTCTATAGCTTTGGACCTCATAAAGCCACAGATTAGCAGAAGACTACACCTTCAAAATATTCCAAAACAACTCAGGGACAAGTGCCAGCATATTCTTGACATTGAAGAACCTTCAACTTCTACCGGAACAAAATACGCACCAGAAGCAAAGAAGCCCAAAACTGGAAATGGTCGATGCTATATATGTCCTCGAAAAAAAGACAAAAGGACTAGACATTACTGCGTTACTTGTAACAACTGGGTCTGTAACGAACATAAGAAGCAATTGCCAATCTTTTGTGTAAAATGTGGAGAAAACAAAAATCAATGAGAATTTAGATTTTGTTTGTATTTTTTAATTTTTTACTGTAATTTTCATTTGGATGTTTAATAATATATTTCGTACAAAGATTTGTGTTTTTTTCATTAATGCGCAATAATTTTGTTGGGTTTTACTCTATATTATTACTCTGGGATACAAATGTATCCCACGCGACCGTTTGTGTAACAAATCCCCGCGCGAGTAATCCAGGGTTAAAATACGAGAAATCGGCAGTAAAGTAATCCATTGTTTTATGACTTTTTTGTAGGTGGCGAGGCAACAGATAAAGGTTAACCAACATTTACATAACCTACAAATGTTGATTAAAATGTTGTAGTTTCACGATTTCAAATAAAACATAATGTACTCCTGGACACTGAAGTTCCTTTTTATTCATCATGTGGTTTATTTGCCTCGGCCCTACAGGCCTCGCTAACTAAAGCCACATTCGTGATAAAAAGCTAAACTTCAGTGCCTTGGTATACAAACTACTATTTTGTACTTAGATACATTTTTACTTTATTTTTTACAAAGAGGTAGCGCGACTTTCTGAGATATATTCTCAGTAACTTGCCAGCCTAATCCAATGTTAACTACGAGCTCTAACCACTATATATTCGGCCATTCCAATAATTTTATTTCCTTCAAGTAAAAACAGAGTTTTATGATTGAACAAAAAACAATTAAGGTACAACATTTTTTTTTCGTTAAAACATGATAAGAAATCTTCGAAATCCTTAATGTTTTTATTTTTGTAAACTTTAACAAGTTCAGCAAATTAGAAGTTTAACAATCACCATCGACAACTAAATATTCCGCTAACACTGCTGCTGGATCCAAATTATTATTAAATCTGTATATTAATCAAGTTACGTTGGTTTAACAGAAAAACAAGTGATAGTTTGTTGTGTTCAATTAATTCGCTTGGCAGCAGCTTGTTTACAGATACAATTTGAGATTATTTTGGTGAATAATGACGCGAGGTGTAGCAACCCCCAAAAAGTTCGTGATTTAATAATAAAAATATTTTGTGGGGGCAAATCGATGCGAAAAATTGCTAGAGACCTGGAAATGTCAAAGTCTACAGTTACAGACATAATTAAATCGTACGGCAAAAATGGTAGCACGGATGCTCTGGGCAGAAGTCAGGGAAGACCAAAAGTAGTTACAGAACGTGCAAGAAGGAAATTGGTAAAGATATGCAAAAACAATCGACGCAGTACATTAAGAGAAATAACTGCTCAATGGAACACTTCAACGAGCAACAATTTAGGGAAGGAATGCTGTAGACAATGGATCCATAAGAGTGGGCTTGGGTTTTACAAAGTAAACACTGCAACACCAAATATTGTAAATATTATTTTTATCAATATAATTTTTAGGCCAAATAAAAACCATTGTTGACAGTACAACAAAAAAAGCACGGTTAGCCTGGGCACGGGATAAGCCAGGATGGACACAGGATCAGTGGAATTCTGTAATTTTTAGCGACGAATCAAAGTTTGACGTAAGTGTAGGAGATTGTCGCAAACTTGTAATTAGAGATAAAACTGAAGCATACCATAATGGCTGCCTCAAACGCACCGTTAAGTTTCCGCAGGGGCAAATGGTTTGGGGCTGCATGACAGCTGAAGGTTTGGGAAATTTTAAATGTATTGATGGAACGATAAATGCCATCAAGTATCAAAACATCTTGGAGGAAAACTTGCTTCCCAGCATTACTAGGATGTACCCAGCGCAACAATTTATTTTTCAACAGGACGGCACGTCGTGCCACACTGCAAAAACCACCAAAAAATGGTTTCTAGACCATGATATTGTTATGGACTGGCCTTCCAGCAGGCCAGATCTAAATGTAATTGAAACGTTGTGGCATAAAATTAAACAATGCATAAGAAATAACCCACAGCGCACAAAGGAAGGGTTGAGGGTCAAAATCAAAGACATATGGGAGTTCAATTTCGGTAGAGGAGTGCTAGTCGCTTGTTAATTCAATGCCCAAGAGAATTCAGGCAGTAATTCGGGCGAAAGGCGATGTTACCCAGTATTAAGGAATATAATTTATGAAAACATATTCAAGTTATATTATGGCCGAATATTTAGTTGTCGGTAGTAGTTAGAATTATAAGTTTGTTAACGTTGTTCAACTTTTCAAAAATAAAAACCTAAAATATTTAGAAGATATGTAATAATCTTTTTAACGAAAAAGCAAGTGCGGTGCTTTAATTGTTCTCCGTCCACTCATAAAATCCTGTTTTAACGTTAGTAGAGTAAAATTATTGAAATGGCCGAATAATTAGTGGTTAGGGCTCGTATAATCTTTTTAAGTAAATAGTAAAACCTTACACTAATGCATTCTACTTACCACAATATCTCTTTCATAAAATTAATTTTTATATAGGCACTACATTATATAACTGTTGGTATAAGCATAGATATAATAAAGTTCACATTAGCCGAGTAGTAACATGCACGATTGATGTGCTAGTGGTGTAGCATAGGTTCTTTTAATATACGAATGGACATAAAATAAATCATAAATTTGTTATTGTAGTGAGTTATATAACACTTAATGAGTTCCATATATTTGTTTAATTGCTGTATTGTATTATTGACCATAAAAAAGAACCTTGAATCTGTAACTGTAATTCGATTTTTTTTTATAACGGCAATAATTCAAATAAACAGTTTTAATTTGCAAGGTCTTAATGGTTGCAGTTACCTTTTTGTTAACTGAAGTATCATAATAGTATTTTACAGTAGAAGTCCGTTAGGATAGCCTTTACGGCCGAGCCAGAGAGTTTGTGAGACGAGCTCAAAGATCGAGTCGAATAATACTGGTGAGGCAGTAAAGGCCCTAATGGACGTGTATTGTACAATAGTTTTTGTAATATCTACATACCATTCCGTCATACCTATTTTTTAAATTTATTTTCAGCAAAACACTAGAGTTGTGTAATAACGTTTTAGAATGATTGAGAGTGCGTAGGACGTTGCAACTGTTGTTTATAAATGTTATTTATTTCCAATTTTGTGTATGACTGGAAGCAGGTGACGAACGTCACTTTGACAATTTAGCAGGCCGTGGTCTTTACGAACACTTTTTACGGCCGGGCCGTAAAGAGGTTGCTTACGTAGTAGTAAACAGTCCTTCAAGAAATATTTAACAAGTAGGTATTACAAAAAAATAATAATATTGCACTTGTCCACTGTGTCGCAACAGTATGGAAATATTTCGAGGCTAATTTACAACAACTGTCAGATGGTAAAATATATAGTACTAAACTTCTCCAAAGAAGCGATGGTAATTATTGTAAACATAAGTGGTACTGTAAATTATGTTTTTACTCTCTCTGTTAGTGAAGCTACAAAAAACTAGAAAATGCAAAATTGTATGGACTGTAAATGAAATTACTCACCTGATAAAAGTTGTGAGTTATGTAAAACAGGAACGATTGAATTCATTTGCACCAAGTAAGCAAAGATATGGCATGTGTTTCACTATGTGCATAACTACTAGCATTACTGTAGGAATAATAAATTGTGGGAAGTTTTTGGGGGTTGATGGTAATAACACGAAGGGGCAATGACATTTTTCAGAAAGTAAAATAGGATGAAGATCAACTATTTTTTGTTATAAAAATTGTGTGCCTAATTAATTTGAAAAATGATTAATTAAATCTATAAATCTAATATGCTCAAAAGTTGTTTTTTAAAGAACATCTAGGGTGTTAAAGTAAATAGTTATTTAACAAACAAGTGTGTTAATGAAAGCGATTAATAATCGAGATATTTTAACGTGTGAGCTAGTGCTCACATATTAACTGTTGAGATTATTAACCGCCGATTAATATATTTTTTCGTTGAACGTTTTTTATTAAATTGGAGACAATTTTGTTTTATTGCACGACAAAAATTTGACACTTAAAAATTTTGACATTCATGGTAGCTTTGATTTCCTATACTAAAATCATTTATTAATAGAAAATCATTCATTAACAGGAGTCATTAATAAACGATTTTAGAAAATAAAAAAATCATGCATTAATAAGGGCTATTAATGAACGGTTTTGTATGCATTAACAAAACCCATAAATAAACGATCATTGGAAAAATATATAATGGTCACTCACAGATAATATATGAATCAATAGTTATTTCGTATTGTATTGCAACATATTAGTAGGTACTGAAGGTATAAATAACAACAAAAATCGAAAGTATACGATCGTTTATTTTATTATCCATCCCTTACTGAAATATATTGAATAATGATTTTACTTTCAAGAACTGCTTCACGTAGTCCTTATTCTTCATTTGTGATTTCAAATTAACATTGTATTGTAAACATTTAGACAGAAGTATTGATTCCACTTAGACGACTTCTGTACACTACTGTTAAACTTAAGCTCCTAATAACCATAATATGATAGCAAAATATAGACTGCATCTCAAGAGGATTTGATACGCAATATATGTAAGTTGCAAATAGTAATTTTAATAATAACGTTCAAATGTATTCCATACAACTTGATATCACACAATAGTCCAGAGAAATTAGACAAATTAAAAGCAAAACTTCGGAAAAATTCCCGGAAAGCTGGATTTTGGTATGAGCCTTGATATTGTGGTTCTAAACAAAATGCCAAAAGTCCTCATCGATCCGAGTGCCGCTAAAAATTTTAAGGGGGGGCAAAGGTCACCAAAAACGGTATTTCGTGAATATCTCGTTAACGGTCACTTTTACAGAAAAAATATTGATTATCAAATTTGTAGCTTATGAAATTTCTAACAATAAAGATATTATGACTTCTATTTGTAAAAGTAACCGTTTTGGATATAATTCGATTTACAGAGTTGAAACGTGCATTTTTTTCCACACCACCTTCGAGGTAAAGTACAAGGGGCGTTTTTATGTGGTGTCCCCAGTAGGCATATTCCACGTTTATTTTTGTTTGAAAATTTTTTATTTTAAAGAAAAATATTATGAACTTGTTCATTAATCAATTTTGGATTCAAAACAGGAGTTATTAATATTCATCTTCAGACTCTATTTCAATCGGTATGCTTTCCTCTTCATCATCTTCTTCTTTTTCTTCTTGTTCTTCTGCTGTCTTCTCTATTTCCATAGATTCAGACAGGAAACGTGATGGATCTACATCTTCAGTGGAGTCGCAAGTATCGACGTCATTTATATCGCGTGTTACATTTAAGCAAGGCTGACCTTGGCAATTACCACAAACTGGTGAACAATATATACCAACGTTTCTGCAGCCGCAGTTTAAGCTACACCCCTTGGTGCAATTGCAAAAAATAGTATTCAGCAGAATGTCTGGAGCAGGTGGAAGCAGAGTTTGAATTGGTTACAAAATGTTATCCCTTAACTTCCATCCCCAGTCTTCAGGAGTAAGCTCGTTACTTAGCCATATTTGAACATGGTAATAGACCCGATAGAAATGTTGCCGAGCAGCACTAGATGTTGGCGGAAGAATAGATAACTGAACAGGTTTTTTGAGCTGTGTAGATTTCACAAAAGTTGAGTATCTGTGAGTATCAATAGATGCTTCTTTTACTAAAGACTTGTACATATCCAGGAGAAAACGAATTCCATTGTTGAAAATCAGGTCTGGAGAACATTCTGTCTTAGTATTAATTCTGTATTAATTCCTTACTTTTTTCAAATAATTTGAAGAGATTCAGTTTACCTTTCTTAAAAATTAGTTAAATAATTTGTTATAAACGTTTGAAGAAAAATACTAGGTATATGTTATTCGGAACAAAAGTATCTTTATGTGGCTCCGCTGTAACCAGCCACGCCAAATAAAGTATAATTTTTGCTCCATCCGCATGTCGAGTGTAAACCATTAAGTTGCATTGCGCTCGTGCTCAGTAAATATTGCGAATATTACAATAATTAGCAATTTACTGTAGAAAATTTCTGTGTAAATCAGCTTCTCTAAAGTAACCTGCCTCTTGTAAATAAGAAAATCAGTGTTTCTGTGTACAAAATCAGTTAAAATTGTGTCAGTGTTGAAAGCACATCGGTCTGTGCATGGGCGGCCATTTTTATGCTTGAACTAATATGCCCTCAACTCGAGCTGGTGCGGTCGCTACAATGTTAGAGGACGATCAATTTATTGACAAAATGTGTGCCAAACTGATGACCAAATTTGAGTCCATGGTAAACGATAGATATGAGGCGATTCTTTGTTCTGTAAATGAAATAAAAGTTATGGTCAGCGATAACACTGATCGGTTTGCTACTGTCGATAAGCGTTTGGACGACCTAGAGCAGTACTCACGAAGAAATAGTCTTCGTATCTACGGACTAAGTGAAACTGCAGGAGAAAATACCGATAACTTGGTGCTTGAATTATTTGAAACGAAACTGAAACTTAAGTTATCTCTCAGAGATATTGATAGGAGTCATCGAATCGGCCAAAAAGCTACTGGTAGACATAGGCCGATAATTGTCAAGTTTGTGTCGTATCGGTGCAGGGCTGAAGTTTTTACGCGGAAGAAAATGCTTAAGGGATCACGGTGTGTTATCAGAGAGGATCTGACCACGTATAGGGTAGCACTTCTTAAAGTAGCAGTCAAACGATATGGGCCATCGAATGTTTGGAGCAGCGACGGTCGAATATTGGTGAACAGCAACAGCAAGAAGTTTACCATAAAGTCCAGGTCAGACTTTCCAAATGATAACAATGATAACATTTAAAAATATGTTTGTTTTCGGATTTATTTCTTATTAAGCTGTGGCCAGGTATTTTATACAGTTTGATAAACACACGGTTACTTTATTTGTTTACTTGTCAATTTCTGTTTCTGATAGCTAACAATATTTTGGTTGTTACTCAGATAAATATGTTTTGCTGTTATTCTCATACCATTTAATTTTTACAAGGTATTACTTAATACAAATTAGTTTAACAATTTATATTGTATTTATGAATCTCAGTTTATTTAACATTATTTTTAAATCCTTAAATACCTACCCTAAATTTTAGTTAGAAACTTTGTTTTATTTTTCCTACTTTTAAACTAGGTATCAATAATTATCCATTTGCATGTCTGTGTTTTAGTAGTTTAATAGCTTGTGTTACTTCTTTAATTTACAAGATATAGTTTGTTTTATGCAATAATTTATTAACTGAGTAATTTACATTTACTACAATTAAATTTATTTATTTATTGTAAGTTTTAGTAAAAACGTATTTGTGTTTATTACTAATTATATGTTTTGCTATTGGGCATGAGCGCAAGCTGCACTTCTGTGAGTTTTACGAATTCTTTTTTGCTTTTTTGTTGATTTACTCTTGTAATTTTATGCCTACAGGTGACTTTCGATTGGCTCATTTAAATATTCGGTCTTTGTCTACCAAAATTGAAAATTTTAGCGATATAGTAACATCTTTTAATTACGATGTAGTTGCCGTGTCTGAAACTTGGTTAAAACCTTATATAACCAACAACGTATTAAAAATAGATGGTTACAACTTTGTCAGATCGGATAGACCGACGCGTGCGGGTGGAGTGGGAATTTATCTTAAATCTTGTTATAACTACAGTATAATTAAGAGCAGTTGGAAAGTTGAGCAATTATGGATAAATATAAAATTTAAAAAACGTTCTCTTATAGTTGGCGTTATATATAACCCACATAAAAAATTTTACAATGAATTATTAACGGAACTTTATAAAATAGTTGGCGAAATTAATTTATCTTTTGATAGTTTGGTACTGTTGGGTGACTTTAATATTGACTATTTAACCATTGATAGAGCTAGCAGTGAATTGATCTCGTTTAGTGAAAATTTTGATTTAAAACAAATTATTACGCATCCTACTCATTATCTAAGCCTAATCGATTTACTATTTATTAAAGATTCGTTGGTTGTTAAAGATAGTGGTGTAATTAGCATTGACAGGACGCTGTCAGATCATGATCTAATTTACTGCACCATAACCTGGGATATTCCTCACACTGGCCAATTTTATAAAACTTACAGGTTACTCTGCAATATAAATTATGAACAATTCTCTGCTGACTTACGTTCCATCCCGTGGGCCAATATATATGACCAGGTAGATATAGATTCCAAAGTTCAATTATTAACGTTTAATATTTTACAGTTATTCGAAATTCATTCTCCATTAGTATCTAAACGAATAAGTAAGCCTGCTGCTCCATGGATTACCCCTAATTTAAGATTCCTTATGAAAGAACGCGACAAGGCTTTGCTGCGTTTCAAAGCTTGCAAATCAGAACCAGCTTGGCAATATTACAAAGAACTGCGTAATATAACAAACAATTCCTGTAGACAAGAAAAGAAAAAATATTTTGATGCTCAATTTAAAAATAATAACTCAGTTGAAATATGGAGAGATCTAAAGCAATTAAATTTAGGTAAAAATAAGAACTTAGTGGCACTTCCAGATCACTTATCGGATGTGAATCAAATCAATTCTTATTTAATCTCATCAATTCCGAAAACTGACTCAAATCTTCAAAATGTAGCTACAATTTACGAAAACTTAAATCTTGATTATCAAAATACATTTAGATTTGAAACAGTGGATGAGATTGATGTATTAAAAATAATTAGTTCCATCAAAACTAAAGCTGTAGGATGCGATGGTATAAGTATTGCCATGATTAAACTTTGTGTTCCTTTTATACTTCCATTTTTAACTCATATTATAAATTTCATAATACTTAACGCAGTTTTCCCAAATACGTGGAAGAAGGCTTACATTATTCCTTTAGCTAAGGTTGATACACCAAAACAATTTAAAGATTTAAGACCTATCAGCATATTGCCAATCTTTTCAAAAATCGTGGAAAAAATCATGGATGTACAACTACGTAAATTTATTGAAGCAGAGAATATCTTGCCTGAAGTTCAGTCAGGATTTAGACCAGGTTACAGTTGCTGCACCGCATTACTTGCAATTACTGATGACATTTTCAGAGCATTAGATCATGGAATGGCAACCATCCTAGTGTTGCTGGATTTTTCGAAGGCTTTCGATACTATAAATCACTCTACTTTGTTACATATCCTTCCGTACTTCGGTTTTACACCAAATGCTATTTCACTTCTTTCTAGTTATTTAACTGGTAGATCTCAAGCAGTTATTTATAGACGCAACCAATCAGAATTTTTAAATATTACTTCAGGTGTCCCTCAAGGATCGATTTTAGGACCAATCTTGTTTACTTTATACACTTCGAAATTTAATACTTGTTTAAAATATACCACTACCCATTTCTATGCTGATGACACCCAGCTTTATAAATGTTTTAATCCCAGTGATATAGCCGGAGCGTGTGAGGATGTAAACAAAGACTTAGAGGAGCTCCTTAATATTGCTAAATCGCATTCGCTAATATTAAACCCAAATAAATCAAAGCTAATGCTGTTTTGTAGAAGATGCGATCGAAATTTTATTCAGCCTCAAATTAAAATACATATTGACGGTGCTGAACTCGAATTAATTAAAGCAGCTAAAAATTTGGGCTTAATAATAGACGAAGAGCTAAAGTTTACTGCTCATATTAATAAATGTATCAGTGGTGGTTACAACATGTTACGACTGCTGTACCAAAATCGCCACGTATTAAATCGAGGCCTTCGAAAAATCTTATGCGAATCTTTAGTGCTATAAAAACTTAATTATTGTGATTCCGTATACGGGTCTTGTTTATCTTATCTAGACTCCGAAAAGATTCAAAGACTTCAAAATACATGTTTGAGGCTGATATTTGGATTGCGTAAATACGATCACATATCACACAAACTGATCGACGTTCGGTGGTTAAATATGTCTAATCGTAGGCTACTTCACGCTTTATGCTTGTACCATAAAATTGTTTTAGATAGAAAACCTAAATACTTATTCAATAAAATTACTTTCCGAACTGATGTGCATACACTTAATTTGAGGTTCAAGGGGTTATTAACGCCACCTATTCACCGTTCTCAACTGTTTAAACATTCCTTTACATACCAAATAGCTTATCATTATAACTCTTTGCCCTTGAATCTCAAATCGTTGAATTACAACTGCTTTAAAATACATCTACGTAGAACACGATTTTGTCACTCTGCGTGATCTATCCATCTGTACATAATTTGGACAACTTTGTAACTTATAAGCACCTGTAGAGCGTAATCTTCATTCAAGTTTATTTTAATTATTTCTTTATTCGTCTATTTATTTCATTATTACCGAAACACATGCGTATACGAGGTTGAGTGGAAGAGCAGCTGACGCTTTTAGTGTCATAGTTGAACTCCGCCTTAGAATTTTTTTTCTTGTATAATTTTGTACATAACATAACAAATAATAAAGACAAATAATAATAATAATAATAATAATAACATAATATACTATTATGCTCCTACACGAATAGCAAGCAGATGTCCCTTGAGGTTTTATGACAACGGAGGGGAACTTTTCGGAGCACATTCCTTCTTTATCTAGACTACAGTGTACTATATATGTGTTTCTTTCTATTTTTCTGGACTCTGAAACAAGGAAATTCTGGAATATTTCAAGTCGCAACTCCAATGAGATATACATGCCACTGAGGCATTCATTACAACTCTGTAAATCGAATTATCTGCAAAACGGTTACTTTTAAGAATAAAAGTCGTGATATCTTTATTGTTAGAAATTTCATAAGCTACAAATTTGATAATTAATATGTTTTCTGTAAAAGTGACCGTTAACGAGTTATTCACGAAATACCGTTTTTAGTGACCTTTGCCCCCCCTTAAAATTTTTAGCGGCACTCGGATCGATGAGGACTTTTGACATTTTGTTTAGAACCACAATATCAAGGCTCATACCAAAATCCAGCTTTCCAGGAATTTTTCCGAAAAGCAATGTCTAATTTCTCTGGACTACAAGCCATTTCTGTTACAGAGCACAGACCTCTATTATTATAAGGCATGTTGATGACACCGTTCATGAAACTTTATGGG
>CALNHX010013605.1:0-14543 GCA_940337035.1 Agriotes lineatus
AAATTAGACCCTTTCGTGAGCCTCCTGTACATAACAACCGATTCTGACAAAGTGTCAGAAAGAGATTCTAGGGAGTTTTAATTTTCTTAAACATAAAAACAAAATTCCATGTCTACCTACTTGGCAAATAACTATTGAACGGTTTATATATCAAATTTTCAATTACACGTTTTCAGCCGCCGCGCCGACTGCATTATCGTCAAAAACTACATAAGGTTAAAAAAAACTATGGTACATAACTTTATATATATTAAGCTGTCGGCTACTAAAGTATAAAATGGAGATTATTTCCAGTGTCTAGTTACCATATTTCACTTAAATTAATCCTATTCCATTCAATTACACAACTTAACTGAACTTATTTTTAAGGTAAGCGAAATACACTAAATTACTACCACTTGACAAGGTATAAAAACAATCTAAGACACTCAAACAAGCTAAATGTGTATCTTATAGCTCAGTAGAGGATGCAAGAGTAATTCTAAATTTTTATTTGCTCGCTGAACGTTAAAATAGCTTTGCGTTAGTCGGCTACAGGACAATTAGGGAATTTTCTAAGCGCCATCTTCCGATAGAAAGGTTATAAGTGCAAAACCTTTCACCATTGGCAAGAACTTTTCTTGGCTTTAGAGAAACTTGATGGACTAAATCGGGGTTTCCCTTGATTCCAACTTTACACCCAGAAAGCCAACGCCAAAAGAATCACAACTAAAGTAACCAATACATATTAGCAGCGCAGTGTTAGCCAGGGCTTAAATTACAAAAATGTTTGCAACGAAGGCAGTGCATATGCACTTATGCTCACTCCAATCTAAATTGGCTTGTAGCGTCACGCTGGCCTACAAAACGAAGGAATGTAACTTACGTGACATGACGTAATCCAAAACTTGCAATGGCTCTTCCCCCCCCCCCTCCCCTTAGTTCATTGAATCTTGTCAGATGGATGGTGCTGCATATTCCAATTTATAATTATTTTGTGATCGTTGCTTTTCCAATCGCATTACGCCAAATGTCCTTATTTTGATAATTCCATACAAAAAGGCTCCCAATAGCTTGGTATCCTCTATTCATTTCTGTCGCGATCTTACACTTTTGCTTGTCCCTTCCACTTTGCTCTGTATTATAAGTTTTCCATACTATTATCATTAAATGTTATATGTACAATTTATACTGAAACCCTTGCAGCTGAATTGAACAAATTAAAACCTAAAATATTTGCTGAAGGCGATCACAATAAATCAACTTCGTTGTAATCTACTGATAGGTGGTTAAGTCATTAAAAGCAGATAAAATTGCAGAAATCACAATACTTAGCTGACAACGCCGTAGTAGCACCATTTGCTTAGGCGATCGAGAAGAAACTTTAGAAACCAACTATTTCATGGCAATATCAGAAAGCCAAAACATAATAGCGCGTTAACATTATAATTTCACGTAATGCACTCCATGAGGTAATTTGGCCTGAAACTCGATGAGAATTTTAAACTCAGATTGAGATAATATTAAGAAAAAATATTTCTTAACTAAATCTAATCTTGTAGCTCTTTCTATTTTAATCTGCAAACTTATAACACACGCTTATTCTACATTTTATCTCTAATGTAAAATGTTTCTGTGATACCTTAAGTGATCTTGGCTAATATACCTTCGTTCTCAAACATAGGAATTTAACATTGAGTTGAACGCTTCTGCTGACTCCTGCTCGCCAATGCAACTTACAGGAAAGGTATCAATAGAAAGATAACATTATTATGCATCAAATAATACAATTTTTCCCGCTGCTGATCATGTAAGTCAGTGATACAGCCTTAGTAACAAAACGTGTAAGTCGGTGATTATATTTGTTTGCTGCTTTTTCTTGACAACGGAACTTAATATTATTATTAAGTTCCTAGGATAATAAAATTTGCAAAGCAAGATGCAGATTTAGACGTTTTGTTTATAAATTGCAAGTATTTGTGTGACATGTGACACTTACAGGTAACAGGCAACAAGCCGCGACTTCGTCTTGGCTTGTACTTGCCTACCTCAAATGTTAATAGGTCCTTACACTAATTGTTACTTATATAGTTATCTTTCATAAAATTAAGAAGTTAATTTTACACTACCAACTCACGTTCTATATTAACAAAAAACACAATTTGGTGTTCTCGTTTTTTACAACATTAGACTTCAACTACCTCTTTGCCTTCTTATTGGCTATTTAGAGTAACGCCAATTCCAGAAAATTTATATAGTCCATCATTGTATAGAAATCTAGAAATAGGCAATCAGAGGTTTAAAAATGCATGATTCAAGATAATTCTGAATGTAATCAGTACAGTTGCAAATAACTCAAATACCTGTGTGTATTTGGCAGCTTATAAAAATCGCACAAGCTGTTTTTTTACAAGGTAGCATATATTTATTGATTTAAAAAATAGTATAACCTTAAGATTTATTTCCAGCTATACAAAGTTTTGTTATTCATCATGGTAAGGTAATATTATTTGCTAAATTTAAAATCAGCCTAATCGTTGGTATTTTTCATGTGTTGTCTTATTGACAGCATGGCTTGGGGATTTATTTCGTCCAACTTTCGCTAACTTTCTACAACTCTTATCTCTTTATTAATACATTCTGTAATTATTGTTCCATGTTCACCTCTGGTATTTCGCTCAATAAGTTGAATTTAAAGTAGATTTGGGTTATATCAACGCTGCAATATTAACCAGCTATGTGTATCCCAAAGGTAAAAAGAATAATTCGTACCGCAGCATCGGACAAGGACAGAAAAAGGCAAATCACTACACTGTATCCATATCAGAACGTGACAAAAAGAGAATTAATTAGAGAAAGCAGTCAGTGAAAAATCATAAAACCCTGCTTCACATTTACATGTTCTAAATTTAAAGTGCAATCAAAGGCATTTCCATGGCTGAACGTGAAAAATCAGTAAGGGGTATAGCTAAGAGAAGCAAGATTTTTTTTTGTATTATTTATGGCTACAATATTTACGAAGGATGATGGAAAAAAGAAAACTAAAAATGTAGCAACTATCTCCTTTACAAAACAGCTCCATTTTTGATGTTAATAATTTTTGACAATAAAGCCTGTCATCAAACCTTATCAATAAGATGCCTGGAACAATGTAATAATCTTGTTTTCCATTAAAAACCGTTTTTGAAATACTATTAAGGGGAAACACCACAAGACACTGTCGAGAAGAAAAAACCAGTTGTCAAGTTAAAACTTTCATAAATGAGTTTTTCGATTTTTTAAGTGGTAGGTCAGAAACAGAGTTGAAATCGACAGGTATTTGGCTGAAACCAAAACGTGTGTTGATGTACAAAACTACTGTCGATTACAGTGCAGTACGTCGACATACTTTCACATAGAAATTAGGCAGGTAGATAACACCACGCTCAGCATGATGGTTAATTTACTTTTTACTGTGCGTGTGTCTATGTGCAATTAGGGTAAACTTGTTTTCCTTAAGAAGACCATTTGGATTTTAAGAAAGTGTTGTCGTAGCCTAAAACGTTCTGCACTTCGCAGATGTTTTGCATGTACACATTCCAAATAAAGCAAGATTGAAAAGAGAAAGAAATGCGGTTCTAAAGACAGGGACAAGCAGTATAGGGCTTCTATCTATTTACAATTTTTAAAAAGTCGTCACACTGCTGGAAATGGTTTGCCTTTGGTGCCAACGTGATCGTTAAACCTATTTTTAAAGTAAACCGAAGGTAAAAGAGGCTATAGATCATGAATGAATGAATGAATGTAGCTGACGCTTTGCATCTATCGTCGTGTTAATTCTACTGCCCTAGAGAAATTTTTGCGTTTGCAAAAAATCCGACATCCACAGTTGTTCCGTCCACCTAGCAGAATCGACAACGTAACTTAGACCGATTAAAAATGACGATATACCACGTGCAATTCGCACGCGTAGAACTCGCAGAGAGAGAGCATAAAACCACGAAACGATGTGCTCAAGTCTCACCCACGGCGAAAGCCGGACGGGCTGCCCAGCAACCTGCTCTTTTAAGATAACCGAGATTGAGGGCCGGAACCGCCGGTGTAGCGCATTTCCAAGCTGCCGCATCAAGTAGAACTAAAAAATCGCCCCTGTCATCAAGCATAGGCCAAAAATCTCGCAGTACTTTTAAAATTTTACAAGACATTTACTTGATTTTGATAATACTAAGTTCAAAAATCCCAAATTGACTATTTATTTTTGCAGAAAACCAAATCATTTCAGACTAGGCGCCATACTTTTCATGTTGCTTCAGATGTGATTTTACAATATTTTGAATAGGAAACGCCAAAATGGCAGTATGCTATTGTTCATATAGAGCTCGTGAAAGATTTTGCAAGCATTTAAGTACTGTTCTGTAAAACTATCCCATATTACGTGTCGGTGTTTCAGGTACCTGGTTCCCATGTCTAGACCTTGTCCATAACCAACAAACAAACGTATCGAAGAGTGAATAAAAATGGCGAAACTGGTAGTTGATCTATGGTTTATGACTAAGATCAAAATTTAGTAGAAAAAATTATAGCAGCTATTTTTATGGTTACATAGATGTGGTGAAACCTCTGCCAACAATAATTGTTTCCTGCAAGATGATTGTTAGAACAAAATTAGTCCGCGCTTTCATTTCAAATATGGTCATGTTTCCATATCATTTAAAGCTCTTCTAGACAATTTCCAGTGCAAATCCGAGTAGCTGGCGACATCTGTGCGTTCAGCTTACAAGATTGTGATTTATCATTAAAGCAAGCCTTGTTCTGCTACCTAAAAAATGTTCCTACTTTTTACCGTCCCTCTTCGGGCCAGTCTTTTTAAACACTTTGGAAAGTTGCCCATAGATGGGCTCGGCTTGTTGCTTTTACAATGTCTGTTTACCTGCGTGTCACTCGGCACGTACGCCTTATGACGACATGTCTTTAATGGCTTAGAGGCTCCAAGAAGTCGCGATCCACGAACAAGTTTATGCATGTTGACTTCGGTAAACTGGGCCCTGAGACTCTTGCGTCACCTGATGCAATCACGACGCTTCCGTCTGAGTTAGACAGAACGCACAAGCAAGGCACTCGTGAGTTCCCTTTTTGATCACGGGAGCGTCTCTTCATTATTATCCATCTGACGCTTTCACGAACAAGTAGCACAAATAAAGTGGTTGTTGTGTAATTTCTTAAGCCCAGGAGGCGAGTTTTCTTGGTGTGTGGACCGTATGTATAGTGCCGCAATTAGTGCAATTAACGTACTTGGCCAATCCCTACAAGAGGGGTTGCCAATTCCAAGGAGCAGAAGTAATTAGTTGTCGAATTACCCCCTTCCAATATTTACAACGCATAAGAGCCATCATGCTGTGCCCATCATCGTCCCGAAAAATCAACCCTACCGTTATTTCAACTGCTAGCGAATTACGCTGAATATTACGCCTACAAGCTTCCGGCTCCCAACAAGTGGCCTTGCAGTTGCATTAAGCAATTGCTTCGCCGGACATTAACCAGGCATTCTGAAGTAATACAGTGATCTTCTGAATTATAAAGTGATGGGCTCTTTGACAATGTGTAATGTGATGTAACCATTGCGCCAGCTAAATCTAAAACGGGTTTAGGTGACCTCAATTTATTTGTGGCTCGTTCAAATCTGTCAAACCGGTCATAATTGTAAAGTGTCTCGACGAAGGCGAGCAAACCATCTGAGGTAAGTCCAGAAACAGCTGGGACGTCTCGCCGGAGCACGAAAGTGAAGCAACTGTCCTTGGATTTCGCATTTCTATGAGGGCCGTTCAAGAAATCTATTTATTTTACAAATAAAATCCGTGGCTCTAATTTTTCCCTTGTTTTGGTTACGACTAACCCCTATTGTGGCAACATCTCGCCCTAAGCTGCTTAAATCAATGATTAGTTAAGTGTAATCGTATCGCAGCAATTTTTAAAACAAATTTTAAGCTATGAATAAGGCCTTCTTTAACTCGTTTTAACAATCATCTTGGCAAGCTCTTCAACTTAAAGACGAGCTACTTCATTATATGGCAGATATTTTTATAGAATATATGTATCCACTAGAATGGCACGAGGATTTTCCTACAGTTATATAGAATTCAAAAGGGCAAACCATCAAATTCGACAAATAAAATGTTAGAAAATAAAAACACCAAGTAAACGTCCACATAATTTATGTTAAAATGAGCAGAATGCAATTCGATATAAACGTATTGATACAGTTGGATTTTGGTATATAGAACCCTTGTGCTAGAATTATAAACGCTGTAGATATTTAGAATGCGACGTTCTCGTTCGAAGAACAGCATGTAACCATTCGTTTTTCTACTACCCTGGAATGGTACCAATCGAAATTCAGCGTCGCGTGGGACATGCGGCAATGCCGTCATAAACGTCAAAAATGTGCTTTCGTAGAAACAACAGTTGAAAAGTAGACCTTAAAACCTGAATGCAGCGTAGACATGGGTGACGAAATCGTGGTTTACTGACAACCAAGCCATCTTCTTAATATATGGTTTAAGCAAAATAAACTACAGTTCAGTTCTTTAACATGCTTAGAATAATTATAGTAATTTACGAACCGGTGTGAAGATGGCAGCCAGAAGGTAGCAGCCAAAAGTGACGAACATTGCCGAAGAGCTCATAGATATACAAAAAATTATAGAGAAAGAAACTAACACCACGTTCAACCCAATTAAGGAATTTGCGAACCGAATAAAGCTTTTTAGGTGCTACAGATGAGAAATGCCGGCGCATAAAAAGATACTTCACATATCGGGCAAAATAAATAATAATTTTTCAGCTCGAATGCTACACATAGACCCCGAAAGAAACTTTTCTAAAAACCTGCCCTCTATATACCGAACAAATGGGCCCAAACCGAATTTAATTGCCGTACTCCACATAGCGGGTAAACTACCCCCGCCTAAATAAAATTAGAATTTTTCTGCTCGGATACTACACATAGAACTCAAACGAAACTTTGCTAAAAACATACCCTATATATACCGAATAAAAGGGCCCAAACAGATTTTAGTTGCCATACTCCACATAGCGGGTAAACCACCCCCGCCTAAAAAAAATTACAATTTTGCAGCTCGGATACTACACATAGAACTCGAACAAAACTTTGCTAACAACATACCCTATATATACCGAATAAAAGGGCCCAAACAGATTTTAGCTGCCGTACTCCACATAGCGGGTAAACTACCCCCGCCTAAATAAAATTAGAATTTTGCAGCCCGGATACTACACATAGAACTCGAACAAAACTTTGCTAAAAACATACCCTATATATACCGAATAAAAGGGCCCAAACAGATTTTAGCTGCCGTACTCCACATAGCGGGTAAACCACCCCCGCCTAAATAAAATTAGAATTTTGCAGCTCGGATACTACACATAGAAGTCGAACGAAACTTTGCTAAAAACATACCTTATATATACCGAATAAAAGGACCCAAACAGATTTTAGTTGCCGTACTCCACATAGCGGGTAAACCACCCCCGCCTAAATAAAATTAGAATTTTGCAGCTCGGATACTACACATAGAACTCGAACAAAACTTTGCTAAAAACATACCCTATATATACCGAATAAAAGGGCCCAAACAGATTTTAGTTGCCGTACTCCACATAGCGGGTAAACCACCCCCGCCTAAATAAAATTAGAATTTTGCAACTCGGATACTACACATAGAAATAGAACAATACTTTGCTAAAAACATACCCTATATATACCGAATAAAAGGGCCCAAACAGATTTTAGTTGCCGTACTCCACATAGCGGTTAAACCACCCCCGCCTAAATAAAATTAGAATTTTGCAGCTCGGATACTACACATAGAACTCGAACGAAACTTTGCTAAGAACATACCCTATATATACCGAATAAAAGAGCCCAAACAGATTTTAGTTGCCGTACTCCACATAGCGGGTAAACCACCCCCGCCTAAATAAAATTAGAATTTTGCAGCTCGGATACTACACATAGAACTCGAACAAAACTTTGCTAAAAACATACCCTATATATACCGAATAAAAGGGCCCAAACAGATTTTAGTTGCCGTACTCCACATGGCGGGTAAACCACCCCCGCCTAAATAAAATTAGAATTTTCCAGCTCGGATACTACACATAGAACTCGAACGAAACTTTGCTAACAACATAATTTATATATACCGAATAAAAGACCCAAACAGATTTTAGTTGCCGTACTCCACATAGCGGGTAAACCACCCCCGCCTAAATAAAATTAGAATTTTGCAGATCCAATACTACACATAGAAATCGAACGAAACTTTGCTAACAGCATACCCTATATATACCGAATAAAAGGGCCCAAACAGATTTTAGTTGCCGTACTCCACATAGCGATTAAACCACCCCCGCCTAAATAATATTAGAATTTTCCAGCTCGGATACTACACATAGAACTCGAACGAAACTTTGCTAACAACATACTTTATATATACCGAATAAAAGACCCAAACAGATTTTAGTTGCCGTACTCCACATAGCGGGTAAACCACCCCCGCCTAAATAAAATTAGAATTTTGCAACTCGGATACTACACATAGAAATAGAACAATACTTTGCTAAAAACATACCCTATATATTCCGAATAAAAGGGCCCAAACAGATTTTAGTTGCCGTACTCCACATGGCGGGTAAACCACCCCCGCCTAAATAAAATTAGAATTTTCCAGCTCGGATACTACACATAGAACTCGAACGAAACTTTGCTAACAACATACTTTATATATACCGAATATAAGACCCAAACAGATTTTAGTTGCCGTACTCCACATAGCGGGTAAACCACCCCCGCCTAAATAAAATTAGAATTTTGCAACTCGGATACTACACATAGAAATAGAACAATACTTTGCTAAAAACATACCCTATATATACCGAATAAAAGGGCCCAAACAGATTTTAGTTGCCGTACTCCACATAGCGGTTAAACCACCCCCGCCTAAATAAAATTAGAATTTTGCAGCTCGGATACTACACATAGAACTCGAACAAAACTTTGCTAAAAACATACCCTATATATACCGAATAAAAGGACCCAAACAGATTTTAGTTGCCGTACTCCACATAGCGGGTAAACCACCCCCGCCTAAACAAAATTAGAATTTGCAGCTCGAATACTACACATAGAAATAGAACAATACTTTGCTAAAAACATACCCTATATATACCGAATAAAGGGCCCAAACAGATTTTAGTTGCCGTACTCCACATAGCGGGTAAACCACCCCCGCCTAAATAAAATTAGAATTTTGCAGCTCGAATACTACACATAGAAATAGAGCAATACTTTGCTAAAAACATACCCTATATATACCGAATAAACGGGGCCAAACAGATTTTTAGTTGCCGTACTTCACATAGCGGGTAAACCACCCCCGCCTAAATAAAATTAGAATTTTGCATCTCGGATACTACACATAGAACTCAAACGAAACTTTGCTAAAAACATACCCTATATATACCGAATAAAAGGGCCCAAACAGATTTTAGTTGCCATACTCCACATAGCGGGTAAACCACCCCCGCCTAAATAAAATTACAATTTTGCAGCTCGGATACTACACATAGAACTCGAACAAAACTTTGCTAAAAACATACCCTATATATACCGAATAAAAGGGCCCAAACAGATTTTAGCTGCCGTACTCCACATAGCGGGTAAACCACCCCCGCCTAAATAAAATTAGAATTTTGCAGCTCGGATACTACACATAGAACTCGAACAAAACTTTGCTAAAAACATACCCTATATATACCGAATAAAAGGGCCCAAACAGATTTTAGTTGCCGTACTCCACATAGCGGTTAAACCACCCCCGCCTAAATAATATTAGAATTTTCCAGCTCGGATACTACACATAGAACTCGAACGAAACTTTGCTAACAACATACTTTATATATACCGAATACAAGACCCAAACAGATTTTAGTTGCCGTACTCCACATAGCGGGTAAACCACCCCCGCCTAAATAAAATTAGAATTTTGCAACTCGGATACTACACATAGAAATAGAACAATACTTTGCTAAAAACATACCCTATATATTCCGAATAAAAGGGCCCAAACAGATTTTAGTTGCCGTACTCCACATAGAGGTTAAACCACCCCCGCCTAAATAATATTAGAATTTTCCAGCTCGGATACTACACATAGAACTCGAACAAAACTTTGCTAAAAACATACCCTATATATACCGAATAAAAGGGCCCAAACAGATTTTAGTTGCCGTACTCCACATAGCGGGTAAACCACCCCCGCCTAAATAAAATTAGAATTTTGCAACTCGGATACTACACATAGAAATAGAACAATACTTTGCTAAAAACATACCCTATATATTCCGAATAAAAGGGCCCAAACAGATTTTAGTTGCCGTACTCCACATGGCGGGTAAACCACCCCCGCCTAAATAAAATTAGAATTTTCCAGCTCGGATACTACACATAGAACTCGAACGAAACTTTGCTAACAACATACTTTATATATACCGAATAAAAGACCCAAACAGATTTTAGTTGCCGTACTCCACATAGCGGGTAAACCACCCCCGCCTAAATAAAATTAGAATTTTGCAACTCGGATACTACACATAGAAATAGAACAATACTTTGCTAAAAACATACCCTATATATACCGAATAAAAGGGCCCAAACAGATTTTAGTTGCCGTACTCCACATAGCGGTTAAACCACCCCCGCCTAAATAAAATTAGAATTTTGCAGCTCGGATACTACACATAGAACTCGAACGAAACTTTGCTAAGAACATACCCTATATATACCGAATAAAAGAGCCCAAACAGATTTTAGTTGCCGTACTCCACATAGCGGGTAAACCACCCCCGCCTAAATAAAATTAGAATTTTGCAGCTCGGATACTACACATAGAACTCGAACAAAACTTTGCTAAAAACATACCCTATATATACCGAATAAAAGGGCCCAAACAGATTTTAGTTGCCGTACTCCACATAGCGGGTAAACCACCCCCGCCTAAACAAAATTAGAATTTGCAGCTCGAATACTACACATAGAAATAGAACAATACTTTGCTAAAAACATACCCTATATATACCGAATAAAGGGCCCAAACAGATTTTAGTTGCCGTACTCCACATAGCGGGTAAACCACCCCCGCCTAAATAAAATTAGAATTTTGCAGCTCGAATACTACACATAGAAATAGAGCAATACTTTGTTAAAAACATACCCTATATATACCGAATAAACGTGCCCAAACAGATTTTAGTTGCCGTACTTCACATAGCGGGTAAACCACCCCCGCCTAAATAAAATTAGAATTTTGCAGCTCGGATACTACACATAGAACTCGAACAAAACTTTACTAAAAACATACCCTATATATACCAAATAAAAGGGCCCAAACAGATTTTAGTTGCCGTACTCCACATGGCGGGTAAACCACCCCCGTCTAAATAAAATTAGAATTTTGCAGCTCGGATACTACATATAGAAATAGAACAATACTTTGCTACAAACATACCCTATATATACCAAATAAAAGGGCTCAAACAGATTTTAGTTGCCGTACTCTACATGGCGGGTAAACCACCCCCGTCTAAATAAAATTAGAATTTTGCAGCTCGGATACTACACATAGAAATAGAACAAAACTTTACTAAAAACATACCCTATATATACCGAATAAAAGGGCTCAAACCGATTTTAGTTACCGTACTCCACATGGCGGGTAAACCACCCCCGTCTAAATAAAATTATAATTTTGCAGCTCGGATACTACACATAGAACTCGAACGAAACTTTGCTAAAAACATACCCTGTATATACCGAATAAAAGGGCCCAAACCGATTTTAGTCGCCGTACTCCACATAGCGGGTAAACCACCCCCGCCTAAATAAAATTAGAATTTTGCAGCTCGGATACTGCACATAGAAGTCGAACGAAACTTTGCTAAAAACATACCCTATATATACCGAATAAAAGGGCCCAAACAGATTTTAGTTGCCGTACTCCACATGGCGGGTAAACCACCCCCGTCTAAATAAAATTAGAATTTTGCAGCTCGGATACTACACATAGAACTCGAACGAAACTTTGCTAACAACATACCCTATATATACCGAATAAAAGGGCCCAAACAGATTTTAGTTGCCGTACTCCACATGGCGGGTAAACCACCCCCGTCTAAATAAAATTAGAATTTTGCAGCTCGGATACTACACATAGAACTCGAACGAAACTTTGCTAACAACATACCCTATATATACCGAATAAAAGGGCCCAAACAGATTTAAGTTGCCGTATTCCACATAGCGGGTAAACCACCCCCGCCTAAATAAAATTAGAATTTTGCAGCTCGAATACTACACATAGAACTCGAACGAAACTTTGCTAACAACATACCCTATATATACCGAATAAAAGGGCCCAAACAGATTTTAGTTGCCGTACTCCACATGGCGGGTAAACCACCCCCGTCTAAATAAAATTAGAATTTTGCAGCTCGGATACTACACATAGAACTCGAACGAAACTTTGCTAACAGCATACCCTATATATACCGAATAAAAGGGCCCAAACAGATTTTAGTTGCCGTACTCCACATAGCGGGTAAACCACCCCCGCCTAAATAAAATTAGAATTTTGCAGCTCGAATACTACACATAGAAATCGAACGAAACTTTGCTAACAGCATACCCTATATATACCGAATAAAAGGGCCCAAACAAATTTTAGTTGCCGTACTCCACATGGCGGGTAAACCACCCCCGCCTAAGTAAAATTAGAATTTTGCAGCTCGGATACTGCACATAGAACTCGAACGAAACTTTGCTAAAAACATACCCTATATATACCGAATAAAAATTTTTGCTGCCGTGGGCGAAATAAATGGAGTAGTTATATGATTTATTCAGTAGGTAATTGGATAGAAGCTGTCCAAGTTTTAATTAGTTTTTGGCAGTTATGGTAAAATAAAAATGCACAACTAGCCGACGTCATTGAATTTTGTCTGATATATGTCTCTTTCTTTTTTAAGTTGGTAGTTTATTATTTCTTTAGTCCATCTTATGTTTGTGATAATTAACTATGTGCCCATTAGTATCTATCGGAAAAACCACATATACTTAAATACATTTTGTTATTCTACAATTGAATATGATATATGCAAAGCGGACGAGCTTAATGCAGTTGCAGAATTAATCTTAAGTCAATTATGAAAATATTCAAACTGCCAGTCTTATAAAGACCACTAATTTGAGTTTAACTATAATTCGTTGTTAAACAAAGGCGCATAAAAATTTGTTTACTTATGAATAAAATGTCATAAGCATTAACGTTTTGATGCGCTTTTGTTTACTTTAACAACAAATTAAAGTTAACCTCAGATTAGTGGTCTTATAAGACCAGCCGTAAGAATCTCTAATATCCACCGGTTAACATTCAAACTGTATATAATCAAAATACGACTGGAATATTTTTGATGTAATTAGCACTAAGCGTGTAGCATCATTTAGTATATTAAATTGGCTAAACAGTGCGAGAGCATCTGATTTGGTTGCGTGAGGTATTCAGTAACGACTCGAAAAGTGATATACCCTTCCTTCGCTGGCACTGAAATAGTTATTTACCTAACAAGTTCGGGAAGGTAATTTTCCCAAATGAGCACTTTGTTTGCAGGACGACCGAAGGGAGTGCTGCATGTAGTGCGAATTCGGGAAAATTCTTCCCGAAGGAGTTAGGTACAATGTTTTTTGTAACGAATAACTGAAAATATTTTAAAAAATAAAAAAATTATTATCTAGTGTTTTACTAATTTACTGAGTTGACAGCACAAATCACTAAACTTTTATCTACGCACCTGTTAGCTTTTTTCGACGTTTACAGTGCCTCTGGTGTTTATGCGCAATTAAACCAACGAGGGACAATCCTCTATATAATAAAGGAGAACGATCCATACGTGTGTGTCCCGAAGGCCCCCTTGGAGAAGGGCGGAGCCCCGAAAGTCCCCTTAGATATGGGCGGATCCCCGAGGGCCCCCTTGAAAAGGAGGCGAAGCCCCGAAGGCTCCCTTGGAGATGGGCGAAGCCCGAGGGCCCCCTGGAGAGGGGCGGAGGCCCAAGGGCCCCTTGGACATGGGCGGAGCCCCGTGGGCCCCCTTGGAGATGAGCGGAGCCCCGAGAGCCCCCTTGGAGATGGGCGGAGCCCGAAAACCCCCTGGAGAGGGGCGGAGGCCCAAGGGCCCCCTTGGACATGGGCGGAGCCCCGTGGGCCCCCTTGGAGAAGGGAAAATCCCCGAGGGACCCCTTGGAGATGAGAGGAGCCCCGAGAACCCCCTTGGAGATGGGCAAATCCCCGAGGGCCCTCTTGGAGATGGACCAACGTAATAGGCCAAAAAATGGTGGTAAATTGAATAGAATAGACCGAGCAATAGCGCGCGCAGCCCCGTTTATTAGAAAAAATTACAAAAAACAAATTCCCCTAGTTTTTGTTGGAAAGTAAAAAACACCGCGGTGCGGGAAA
>CALNHX010013606.1:0-14540 GCA_940337035.1 Agriotes lineatus
GTGGTAGCAGGCTTTGTTGGAGTGCGTTCGCTAATAATCCAGATTCTTGTAGTGCTAACAATCTGCAACATATAGTAATTGTAATTAACATTTTTATAATAAAATAGCAAATTTGGCCAATTAGATTGTTAAGGTCTGTGGTTTTGTTTTGAAAAATTTAAAGATGAAGATAAAATAAAACCTCGTACAATGAAGAAGAAGAGTGAAGAAGTTTTGAGGAAATGATAGAATGCTCGGAGTTCCAGAGAAGCAGAAAAGGTTGCAACAGTCCAAAGGAACCACCACTCTTCATCTGTTATGATTCGGTGGGAATCTCTTACACAGGTTTCACTGAAATCCATTACAAGAGAGTTCTGCTCCATCGCATAAAGCTAACTCTGCAATGGTTAGAAGTAGGGATGGGCGCGTGACATAAAAACAGTGACTAATATTTGAAAATGATAACGAATTAAAATTTCCGAGGTGTGATTCACGTATCACGTTAAATATTTAGTAATGAATAAAAGATTGCAGGGTGCCCCCCTCCCGACTCGCTGCCGTCCCATGTGGAAGATCTCGAAATGGAGCTGCGCATGCGCATTTGAGTTGTGATGTGAGTGTTGTGTGCACTGTGTACAGTCAGTGGCGTCCTGCCTGGGAATTAATAATTATTTCTATTCTAAGGTTCTATTTAAGGCAGCCAGGCCGCACGGACACAAGAAGTGCTCTATATCCCACAAAACGTTTGAAACGGGTCAATTCGTGCCCCCTGCCTTTACTCATTGTACATCTTTTCATTATATGCTAATTAGCAATAAAGCCTGACAGTAAGTGTTCTTGTGTTTATTCATTTGGCTTAGCACTATAGAGTAATAATTGATGTATACGCAGTCAATGACTATAGAGTGCATCGCGCCGCGATTTCGTGAAAGATTGCTTCAACAGTGCAGTTTAGTTCGGGGAATAAGCGGTCCGTATATGAATCAACGCTGGAGGCCTGCAAAAGGATTCATTCGCGCCAAAGTTGGCGAACGCAACGAAGCTAAAAAGCCTGCGAACAGCAAGGGCTAATTGGTTCGCAAATAGCGAACCAAGTGAAGTGGTACATGCTACCCACGGTTTAACTGGAGACCTCCAACAGGGGCCAACCAGGAAGTTTAGCAGCTCCTTGAAGGCGCTAACGACTGCCGAATCGACAGACTCAAAGGCCGTTTCTACAGCAGCCCTGCAGCGTTTCCTGGGCTACGGGAGGAACAATAAAGGGAACCAGGTTAGTTCTGTGTGAAAGAACGCGCTGCTAATTCCAAACACAATTGCGACTTTGCCGATCATTGCTGTAGTAAACTGTTGCGCAACTGTCAGCGAATGTGTCGCTGAACGATAAGGGTAAACTACCGGATGGCTTGAGGTCATTTTGCTGCCTGTGCATTTGGAGGCAATGAATCACAATGCGTCCCCATAAAACAAGAATCGACAACTGCAGGTACCATTTTGAGTGCGTGAAATTAACTTTGCGGCGCTATTATATATATATATATATAATCTAACCCTGTTTACCCTTCAAGGGTGTAGGGTGAATAATGTAATCTATTGATTTCTGTTGTTATGTATAAATTTTCTCCACTCGTTTCTGTTGCTCGCCATATTTCTTGCCTGTACCATATTTATCCCTCTGTCTGACAATATCTCTCTCACACTGTCGTCCCACGTTTTCCTAGGTCTTCCCTTCGGTCTCTTCTCGTGTCTTCTTGCTTCCCACGCTTGTTTCACCGGTCTTTCGTTTCCTAGTCTAATGAGATGTCCAAACCAGGTGAGTTTTCGGTCTTCGACTATTTTTAATACAGGTTCCACGTTTAGTCTTTTTCGTATATCCCTATTCCTAATTTTGTCCCTTCTGGTGACGCCAGCTACTTTGCGGAGGTATTTCATCTCCATTGCTTGTAATTTACTCTTCATGGCTGTCGTTAGGACCCACGTTTCACAACCATATACTAGTGTCGGTACAAACACAGTTTTGTAAACTGTTATTTTGGTCTTCTCTGAGATCTCTCTTTTCCCTATGAATGTATTTCGTAAGCTGTGGAATAGCCTAGATGTATTTTCCAATCTTGCGTTTATTTCCACTTCGTGTTGTCCATTGTTGCTGATGTTTACCCCTAAGTATTTAAACGTATCTACTTGTTCTAGTGTCTTCCCATTCAATGTAATGTTTATGTATGGACTGTCTCTACCGGTAACCATTATTTTTGTTTTTTCTACATTTATTTTCATGTTGCTTGACATCAGTGCTTTATTCCAGGTTTCTAGGTTTTTTTGTAGATCTCTTTCATTTCGGCCGAATATTACCAGATCGTCTGCAAAAGCACATTCATCCAAGTATATTGGCTTCATGTGTCTGTGTCCAATGTACATCTTTGCCGTTTTTCCCCTTGTTTCTTTCATTATGTCGTCTAGAACTATGTTGAAAAGTATAGGGCTTAGTACTCCTCCCTGCCTTAGTCCGCTATTTACTTTAAATTCTTCTGATTGCCTATTGTCCGTTCTTATATAGTTTTTGTTCTCCTCGTGCAGGCTCATTATAGCTGATACTAGGTTATGCTCCACTTTTCTATTAAATGCTCGTAATTTAATAAGGTACTCTCTTATGCGTAGTGTATAACTACTTTGTGTATTTGTTTCCATGTACCTTTTTCTTTGTGTGTTCCTGTTTATTTACAAATTATATGTATTCATTGTAAATTGTTGGGATTTTTATTGTCATTCATGTTTGCATTGGTAAGTACAACATTTCAGGTGTCCACGAGCATGGCCGTAATAGTTATTTAACCAACAAGTGTGTAAATGAAGGCGATTAATAATCGAAACCGTTTAAAGCACGAACGAGCGATAGCGAGTGAGTGCCTTTAATAGTTGAGATTATTAATCACCCATTAACAAACGAGTTGATTACAAAATTTTTTCGTTGACCGCAAAATCTTTTTTTGTGGCGAAAAATTTGATTAATACAACTAACCTCCATGCAAAATATCATCAAAACGTCAAAATCACAAAAACAATTAATTAATGAAAAAGAGTGCATTAATGTAAAACAGTGTATTAACACCTTGGCTGCCCACAACGCAAGGTATGCGTTGACTGAATAGTCATCCTGAGTGCCGCCGACGCCACGTGTGCGGTCTGCGCATGTTGTAATATAAATGCATATTTTTTAATCGGTTTTGCAGTTGGAGCTTTGCAATCGTAGAGGTGTGTTCTATGAGTATTAGTCTGTGTTTGTGCGTTTGCGGTTTTGGAATATTGCAATATGGCGGACAGTGAGCATGCCGGTCCTTCGGGCTTGAATCTGCGGCGTTCTACACTATTCGGCTCTAGGCATGGGGCAAGTGAAATCTAATGGGCAGCCAATGTGTTAGTAGATCTATTAATCCATCCTTTTTTAAAAATCAATTAATTAATGAAAAAGAGTGTATTAATCAAAAACAGTGTATTAATGACGTCTATTAATCCATCCTTTTTTAGGAAAAATAATTCATTAATATTGAAATTAACAAGCGGTCAACGATAAACAATATTAGTAATCCCTTAACCACTCTGGGAATGAAAAAAGAGTCTCATAGCACACCGACCGATTAAGCTAGCGAACCCAGGGCATTTTAAGGTAATAACTCAGTAAAAAATCACATACGCAGCCGCCTGCCCTTCGAATTCCATCACCGGTAATATTTTTTTTTAGTTGAAAATTTATGTAATTTATTAGAAACGTGAAGATATATTTACTCTTAACTTAATTTGATTTTTAAAATTATTTAGTGTCACAATGTCGACGAGGGAAGTTCTGGGTAAAGCCCTTTACAGATTTTTATTGGTTTTAAAATTGAACATTCTGTTCTATCTGAATTTGAATTTTCAAATAAAATCTGCGGGTCATGTCGTGAGTGGCTGGTCACGCCATGAATGCGAGTGTTTAAACCAAGCGTGAAACGTGCGTGACTTGAGTGAATACTCACTCAAGCGCCCATTTCTAGTTTGAAGCTCACATTTCGGCATTTATCGGACCTGACGCCTTCAGGAAGCCTCTATCTAAACCCAGTAGACTAAAAATTCTGGTATTTGATTGAGAAAAGTGCGTCGAAGGAGAGGTATACCAATTTGGACTTCCTCAAATGGAGTATTACAGAGTACATTAATAATTGCAATATAGTGTGTGAAATGCTAGATCAGTGACCAGAACGTTTACAGCTGTGCATTACAAAGGACAGAGGTGTCAGCGTCTAAAAGACGTGACATGGAAAACCATCCGACATCATTCCTATTTATCCAGCGGGATCACCGGCAGCATATTGGGAGCCGCTGCTCTAATAGGAGTTTTCTATTACATCCGAAGAAGACTAGTCCGAAGGAAGCCTCCACCCAAGCAATGCCAGCCAGCAGTGGAAGAATATCCTTTAAAAACCCTTAATGTAGAAGAAACAGTATAATTTTCTTGTTTTGCTTTTTTGTGGCCTAAAACCGCCAATATGTTTAATTTTGAATTAAACAGATATAAATTTCAGTCAAAATTTACGAAATATCGTTCACAATTTAAAAGCCAGTTTTTGCTTCATAATTAAGCTGGTTTAAAGATCGCAAACTGCAACCAAGCAACTTACGCAAATAAACGACTTATAATCAAGAGTTCAGTGGTCGTACTTGCAAACAAAGCAGGAAGCGATACTGCTTAACTGCTGAATAGTTATTTTGTAATATTAGACTCGTTCTAGTAAACTACACCTTTGTACTTTGATGTGTTGTTATTTAGGTAAGCAATTAATTTTTGTATAAATAGACCATTTATTTTTGTAATAAATCAATCGACATTTACTGTTTGATTCAATTACACCGATACTACCTTTCTAAGCCCAAAATTTGAAGTGTGAGGCTGCACTTCGGGTAGTTATCTAATTATCATCCCTTTACGTGCCATTGACTACATTGGCTTAAAACGTGAATGCAGTCTCATTCATGTGCTTAAAAAATAGAGATAAGGAACCAGTGCAACCAACAGAAACCTGATACAGCCTCCAGGCATTTCTGTTCATTTAGGTATAAAGATTGTTTAAAAAGACACATGACTTAGACCAACATCTCACAGAAACTGGGAAGGGAGGGAGAGCTCACGACCGCCAAAGATGGAGAAGATACCTGGTTGAGAAAGTAAATGATTTTGAATAAAGACGCAGTGAAGAACTGGATAGAAGACGAACAGAAATTAAGAGTAGGCAAACTACTGTAATGGTCTACACATACAGCGAAGGTGGAATGCTATTTTGTGATCAGTGTAGCAGAACTTTCACAAACAAGCTGGGATATAATAGTCACCAGCGAACACACCAATAAGGACAGAATCTTGCTTGACAACAAACGCTGTGACTGTAGCGGTCAAGAAGCCACACACACACAAAGAATAATTCTAAATAAATCATATTGTGTTGGAAAGCTATTTTTTCCAAATAATTACATTTAAGAAAACCTAACTGCTGGCGTGCTAATTATGATAGCATCAATTTATTCTTAAAAATGCATTGTTACAAGATACAGGTCAATTAGAGAGGAGAAACTAAGGATAGACGAAGTTGAAGAGCAATCTTGGAGCAGACCAGAACTCACTCATAGACCAAGAGTCAGAAGAAAAATCAACTGCTTCATACATACCAAAAAGTTTGACCTAGAAATATGTTACAGCCCGCCACAAATCACTAAACTTTTATAGATATTTCAGCTAAATGGGAAGAAGGCTTTGTTTTAGTTCGTGTTCCAATCAATAGATGTCAGCAGCAGCAATTTTTTTCTCCTACGCCTGCGCGATCAGTGTTGCCAACCTGTACGATAGTTATGGGGGCGCACGATAATTCACATCTCAATACGATGTACGATACCTCGTATACTATACCCTTAAAATGTACGATAGTTTCAACACTCGCTAAAAAATTTGCATATTGTAATGCAGTATGCTGTATGAATGATGAATTTAATGTAATAATATCCAGATATCCAATGGGTATCATGTGATATAATAGTTGTATGTTTCAACTGGTGGGGTTGTAATAGGCAACCAGGGTGGTTATTTACATGAAGTAGAAAAAATAACTTGAATTTATAATTGGCGATAAATAATCACGTTAAGGGTTAAATTCCCATTAATTGTGAAGAAAAATAATTGAATATTTGATACGTAATAGCAATATAGTATTCTTTACGATCAGATTTGACTGTGGGTCACAAGTATTATTCAAAATAGAATTCAAGATTGTTTGAAGCCATTTAAAGTGGTATTTTTACTTCGAAACCGGTAAAAAAATTTCTTCCGTAACATTAAGAAGTATTATAGCAAGTTTGGTTCCGCAAATCATTTAAATAATTGTAATTATATATTTAGAAATTAATTTAGAATACTTAATTTTCTAAATTTTTATAGTGATTCGAGTACTCGACGTATTTTGGTCATTATAATTTCTAATTTATATTTTTGGATTAGGATATTTTAGAAGTATAATTTAAATCAAGTTTGGATTTTTTAACATTTGATTAAAATATTTTGACAATATCTGTCTAATTTTTGTAATGTCAGACCAAGTTTTGAAGCGATACTAACAAACTAAAGTATAAGTTCAATTTTGTGTAGTACCTAAAGAGTGTATTTGATTAACAAAGTCAAGTAATTATTATATTTCAAAGTAATTAAGTCTTCAACTACAATAAAAAGTTTTAGTTGAACATTTACTCATCCAGCTGGGAACAAGGATTCTCATTGCTTATTAAACTGACTAGCCGAGGTATTAAAAAACTAGAATCACGTGACATAGTTCAAAGTGTCAAATTGAGTTATGAGATAAGTCAATTTTGATTTATTTCATTAAGAAATAAGGTAAGTACTTAAGGAGCTATACCTGATACTGCTTCTTGTTAATAATAAAAGGGTATATCTAACTTAATATTATTTGTAATAACACTCCGCGAGAGAGTGGTATATTACAATATGAACTACATTTATTGATGGAAACAATAGTTCAGTGTGGAAAGCAGGCTCTTTTTACGACCTGTGCAGTCAAACATTTCTTCAGACCCTACGCAGCGTATTTCTTGGCAGGATGTTTATTGCAAACTTTTCCGTAACCCCACACAGCACCATTGACATTAGATGTTTTCCGTGATATGTAGTACTATGTCATGTGTTTCAATTAACGAAAATCGCTAAACATATGTATGTATGTATTATCTGTAACCTCTTTTACCTACCGTTGTAGAGGCTGGTGCTTTGTACGCTTTCGTCTGGCGGTGCAGTGCTCAACTTACCCCGATTTTGGGTTACAAAGTTGGAACGCGCCTTGTGTGCGCATTGTGTTAGGTGTGTGTGTGTGCTAGTGATGTATTGACCTTGTTACTCTATCTCTTAGGTCTGTGGTTCCGATACAGCACAGTTAATTTGGTGCCCCACTGTAAATGGTCTCACCGAACTTGATACCGATAGCCAAGGCTACAGAAAAATTCTGCCCACTGGGTGATTCGAACCAAGGACTTGCTTAATGCAAGCCTACCAACTGCACGACATGGCTTCTCCAACATTATATTATTTGAATATATCATTCCAAAGCTAATAACTGCTGCTGTAGTTTTGCTGTTGTATGATAGTTTGGACAAGAATACGATAGTTTGGAGTGGTTAGTGCTATAATTTTTCCTGCTATGGTTGGCAACGCTGTGCGCGATTTAAATGCTGTCACTTTTGATGGAACTCCTGCTGAGGTCTGCTGAACCTCATCACTAGTCGGATACGTTATCTACATTTTGTCTGTAAGAGTTCTTGCAGACTTCTTTTAATTGTGTATCTAGGGCGCATGTAAGAGGCGTTGAATTTGAAGAGAAGCTTGAGTTCTGGAGTAGGCGTATTCATGAGGCAAATGCTTTACCGTTACACTATATTCATCAGCCCCAGAGATGGGACGCAAGATGACTATTACACGATAGCATTATTTAACTTGTAATAGTCAACTTTTAACCTGTGACTTCATACGAATTAATACGCTTCATGATATTCATGTTTTTTTTATTATTTATAATTGCTTGTATTTTTTAATGGTTATTTAGGAATTATTTCACATCACCAGCATATCCAAACTTATGTATCTTCATCGGGTACTGATTTGAGTTGAGTCTTAGCATTAAGTATAAGCAAGAATTGTATTCATTTTGTTCTTTATAAATTTCAAATTGCCACTCGTTGGTTCAATTGCCCTTCTAGACACCGGAGGCGCTGTAAACATCGACAAAAGCTAACATGTGCCTAAGGTATCATTAAGTTTAGTGATCTGTGCTGTCTGCATTAAAAGAAAAGCCATCTGAAAGTAGTTGCCTTGATCCCCTATTTTTTTTTTAATTTTAAGAAAAAATATTCAGTAATAGGTCAAAATATTGCCGACAATAATTTTTGAGAATCAGCTACGAGTTTCTGTGGCCTGAAAATATCATTGCGATTTTTCTGCGTTTGATATTGTTTGATATTTACGTGCTTATAAGTTAGTTTTTGCGTTCTTTATCTACTTATATTTCCGTTTATTATAAAAAACAGTTTTATCAAATAAACACGAAATATTGACACAACCTATTTTAAATTTCGCGTCTGCAAGCTAGCCTGATGTTTTTAGGTTGTACTGAAAACATCATTTGGGCGTCTCGCTCTACAGTTTTCTCTAATTTCGCGTCTGCAAGCTAGCCTGATTTTTACTTCCTTTTACTACTATAAAGGAAGTATTGGATTCACCCCAAAAATTCGAAATTGAGTTTTCAACAGATCTTCACGTTTTAGAGTCCCCTGATCCCAAAAAACATATTTTTTTTCATTGGTCTGTCTGTGTGTCTGTCTGTGTGTGTGTCTGTGAACAGAATTTCTCAAAAAAAAAAAAAAGGTATGGCATTGAAACTTCATATATAAGTTTTGTGTACTATGTAGATGAGACAGCAAGTAGCTTTTGAAGAAAATCGCATAACCGGAAGTAGGTGTTTACTCTTGTGATTTTTCAGTTTTTTTCGATTTTTTCAAAAACGGCTCTAACATTTTTTTTTAAATTTTACATTTTTCTTACATTTTTAATGTGTATTGACGTGAGATAGGTGATTTTCCAGTTGAATACTTCTAAAGTGGGTTTCTTTTGTTTTTTTTCTTATTTTTTTTATTAACTACTATTTTAAATAAAACACCCGGTATATTATTACCTTTTCGAATTCACCTTAAAATTCTAGAGAAAATTTGTCTCTTCAACTAACACTCGATTTTGTACCGTTTTTGTAGAATTTGTAATTTTTGAAAATTTTTAACAAATGGTTAAAAATTAAAAATGAAATTTTTGACTAATTATAAGATCACTGTAAAAGGAAGTTGTGTGAGTGTATCACACCAGATTTTTTTAGGTTGTACTGAAAACACCATTTGGGCGTCTCGCTCTACAGTTTTCTCTAACACTAAAATTATAAATTCACAAAACTAGTGGTATTTGAATTGTATCCATAGTAACCGATTCTAGCAACATTTTTACAAACAAACAAAACTTTTCTAAAACTGAAATTCAAGTTATTTTTCATTAAAAACTAGCCCCTCAAAATGTTGTCAGGGGTAGTACAGTAAGTAGTATGCCTGTTATCGATAATTTTTTCATGAATATTATTAATTATAATCCCAAAGCTGAAAATACCGCGGCCCGTAGAACGAGTTGTATTTTCATACATTGGGATTATAACGAAATAATATTCTTAAAAAATTATAGATTATTAGGCATCGGTACTCCGAATTATATTTAGGAAGAGAATATAATGATTTAAAATATATAGAAGAGAGAGCATAATACTGTTTTATTACCTGAGTATCAATGCTAATGATCAATGTTTGTCCGAAATATACTTTTATGCTTAAAACGCAGGACTTAACCTCGAAAAATCAGCTGACATTTCTAAATTAGTTCATTTAGCACGTGAAACCACTAGAAAAACCAAGTTAGCTCGTACCAAAGAGCATATATGCTCTTTGCTCGTACCAAATCGAAAATCGTGAGTCACTATATTGTGAGTATGGTAGAAGGTCCTATTGGCCAATGTCTTAAATTTAAGGAATACTGATTGGCTCAAAATTTAAAGAATTATATATACAGTGTGTTTCACTTTACATGGAAGCACCCCTGTATTTTCTTTGTTTTTGTATGAATCGATTTGAATTTTTTACCAGTTGTACAACTCACCAAGGGGCATCTATTCATGTCCTTGAGCGCAAATGACGTTATTAGCCTGGCCTACTACGATCAAGAACATGGGTCCTATTGTCAATATTTTGCATCGCGTTCGAGTTACAGCAAAAAGTTATTAAGAATAGTTGTTTAGAATCAAAAGAATACCCCAAATACCGATTTTCGTTTAATAATTCGAATTTTTTATTTTCATCCATAAATTTGTCAAAGTCCCAAATTTCAACTTTTAATTTGGTATCAAATGGTGCAATGGAGAACCAACATTTTCATTATTGTTGCAAACGTCATTAACTTTTAATAATGGCTGAATTACGCTTAACTGTAGCTGAGAAAGTAGAAATAATTAGAATTACTGGTGAAAATGCAAGATCCAATAGAGAAGTAGCTAGAACATTTAATGGGAGGCATTCAGGGCGTGCACCTATTTATCCTGGAACTGTTTCAGAAATTAATCAATTTTTTAATTTAACTGGAAATGTTTTTAAGCCCAGACCAAGAAGAATAGTTCGAGAGCATCCCTTGGAGGAAATGATTTTGGCGGTTTATGACGCTAATCCTCCTGAGATATGGCATTAAATGTAACTATTGCACCATCGAAAATTTGCCGCTGTTTGCATCGTCAGAAACTAAGTGCCAGGAAAAATAGGTGCACGCCCCTGGATGCCTTCCATTAAATATTCTAGCTACTTCCCTATTGGACCTTGCATTTTCACCAGTAATTCTAATTATTTCTACTTTCTCAGCCACAGTTAAGCGTAATTCAGCCATTATTAAAAGTTAATGACGTTTGCAACAATAATGAAAATGTTGGTTCTCCATGGCACCATTTGATACCAAATTAAAAGTTGAAATTTGGGACTTTGACAAATTTATGGATAAAAATTAAAAATTCGAATTATTAAACGAAAATCGGTATTTGGGGTATTCTTTTGATTCTAAACAACTTTTCTTAATAACTTTTTGCTGTAACTCTAACGCGATGCAAAATATTGACAATAGGACCCATGTTCTTGATCGTAGTAGGCCAGGCTAATAACGTCATTTGCGCTCAAGGACATGAATAAATGCCTCTTGGTGAGTTGTACAACTGGTAAAAAATTCAAATCGATTCATACAAAAACAAAGAAAATACAGGGGTGCTTCCATGTAAAGTGAAACACACTGTATCTTCTAGGAAGATATATCCACTGATATGTTTTTGATTGGTCAAGAAACGTCAGAATTCTGGATTTTCATTGGTCACTTTTTGACAGATGACAGGTGAATTGAATAGTCACTAAAATAATAGTTACAGAAAAAATTATCGCATATAATCTCATAAGAGCATTAATTCTTTCCGGAAATTTTTTGAGTGCGTTCCAACAACGTCGTATTAATTTGCCCGAGCGGGACGCGACGTATCAATTCAATAAGTCTAAGCTGGCAGAACATGCTTGGGATGAAAACCATAAAATACAATGGGGCAACACAAAGATCTTGTCTAAAGAATCGATGTCAACTAGGCGAAAAATTAAGAAAACGGCATACATTTTACTTAACGAAGAAAAATGCGTGTCGTCTTTCTCAATATTTTTAGACAATAGTTGGCTATCGATTCTTAAAGATGAGATCAAGTAGGTACAGATATCAACAAACGTCAATGTCAGAAAATTCATTGGAGGTTGGTCGTTTTTCCTTCCAGTGAAAAAAAGATAAGTTCTTGTTAGTTTTAATTGTTATTCGTTGATAACGAGGGCAGATTGTCCCTCGAAACGTTCGTTGTTAATATTTTCGTTATTTAATATTTTAATTTGCAGAGTGGCGAAATACCCATATAAGAATATGAATTACCTATTTTCCTATTTACTAGTAGTTTCACCTTAGTTTTTAAAACGACATATTAGCATAAAAAATTTTGAAAAACGTATGTTTTCCAAAATTCTCAAATGCATATGTTAAATTTGAAGGTTATTTACAAAGTGTCAGTGAATGACACTCAAGCAGTCTGGCCATGGCCAGATTCATTCATACCCGCTGACGCGTGCGTTAGCGGAAACAGATGAAGCTGGCTATGGTCTGGCCTGATTTTTAATAGCTTTATCCGGAGAAGGTAACCTTCTCCGGCTTTATCTACTTTGCGTTCGTACTGAGGCTATTACGATACGCGTTTGCGTATCGTAATAGACACAAAGCGATGCTATAATAAAGATACTAAAAATTTGCATTTTTTTGCTTAAAAAAGTGGCAAAGTAGATAAAATACTGTATGATACCTCGTTTATAAGGCATTTTGTAGCACTTACTCCTTTAGGGCACTCCTCGCTTCGCTCGTCGTACCCTAAATCCGTGCGTGCTACAAAATGCTTCTTATAAAACTCGTATCATAACATACTATTCCAATTTCTGGGTGCTCTTTTTATAAGCAAGCTGTCATTTGAATTCGGCGCCATCACTAAACCCCACCCCCTTATTATAATTGGTCGGCGCGGTGTAATTATTAACGGCTGCTCTTGAAATACACTTCAAAATGGATAAAAATACAGGGGCGGCCAAAAAAATTGGGACACTTTTTTTTACCTAATTTTCAAAATACGTTGCAGCCAAAAAACCGGGACTTTATCCGTATTTCCATTACGTGCCGGCATTTTTCAGAATTGAATAATTACTTGATGACATTTATAAATTAGAATTGCCAGTGGCAGCAATTGTTTTCGCATTTTGAGAATTAGGTCAAAATATGAATCCTGTTTTTTGGGCCGCGACTGTATTAATTGAATTAAGAATATACCTATGCGTCTGCCATTTCAAGCGGTAATTTTTGTGAACAGGTGTGTTTAAAATGTATAAACACCGCCAACTTCACCATAAAATATCAACGAAATTTGTCGATGAAATATATTATAATTCTACAGATTATCAAACTACAAACATTTTGGCAGACGGTTGCGTTAAAAGGGCAAAAAATCTAGAAGTTCAACAAAATGTCCGTATGGATCCTGTGTATTTTGATAGTAACTGATTGCCTTATAAATGCCAAGCTAAATTTCGTGTATCAGGTGGAAATATGGCAAATTGTTATTGTTATAATTTCTGTCGCTCATGGCATGTAGTATCACATTTTTTAAAAATCTGGTATGACAAGCACACAACTTACAGTGATCTTATAATTAGTCAAAAACTTTATTTTTAATTTTGAAAAATTTGTCAAACATTTTCAAAAATTACAAATTCTACAGAAACCGTACAAAATAAAGCGTTAGTTGAAGAGACAAATTTTCTCTAAAATTTTAACCCTTTATAGGACTCTGGTACAAATACGTACCACTTGCCTTAGAGCTCAACTAGCGCAGTATTATCTATTGAAAATGACCCTTACAGGCTTGTGCTAGTCTAGGTAACGCTCCTTGGTACAAATATGTACCACTTTCTTGCTTTAGCGCCATCTATGAATGAATATATAAAAAGTGGTACGCATTTGTACCAATGTAAGTGCAGGGAGTTGCACAGGTGATTCACGTGTTTTCGTTAGTTGTTTATTGTTTTTGTGGGCCAGTGTGCGACTACTTTGGATTCGTAGGTAAGTTTATTACTTGTTGCATATTGTACATTATAATCATCGTTGTTTGTTGCTGGCATACTCACAAAATTATGGTTTTCTGTAAACACCGTAATTTGAGGTTATGATTACCGATTTACAAGGTTTTGGTAAAAATTGAGTTTTTATAAAACTATGAGGATTTGAGATTTGTAAATTTGGGATTCTAATAACAAATTAGTGGGCTTTCACATTCAGTTATCAAATTTAAGCTAGCTCTTTTGGTCAAGATAATATATAAAGTTCTTTGTAAAAATTACGTATGTTTTGACTGAAAATAGTAGTTCAGAACTGAGTTGTAAGATATGCATGTCCCCGTGCTTTGCTTATGAATGTTTATAGCGAGAATTTTTATACAGAATGGATACGAAAAAGTTCTTCAATTTGGAAGATCCGGCAGATGTAGCTTACCTCCTAAGCCAAATTACTGATAGTGTTACTGATGAAATGGCTGAAGATTCTAACGCCGAGGGTGATGAGGACGCTGACGATCGGCATCCACTAGAAATTTCAACTTCAAACTCAGTTTCTGATAAGGAAGAGGAAGAAGTTGGAGAAAGCATGGATTTAGATGAAGATGATACTATTATACCGACTCTTGCGGCAAGTTTGAGCGAAAATGAAGAGGACGAAAGTAGTCCTGTTGATGAAAATTTTTCTTGGAGTAAAACATCCAAGACGCCTGAGAAATTTGCTAGTTTTGATTTTGATCAACCAT